>VZRQ01003009.1:980449-997232 GCA_013397975.1 Machaerirhynchus nigripectus | reverse complement strand
TTTTCAAGAAATCTTTTTTCATAACTCAGAAAAAAAATGTTTTGCTTACTCGGTGGCCATCTTCATCACCTTACTTTCAGCTTTCAGTGTTACACTGTCCTTAGAGATATCAGCATCACCTTTGATCAAGGTGATGCTCCTCCTTGACTGGGGAAAAAAGAGGGATCATCAAAGTGCAGGGGAGAGATTCAATATTGCCTTTGCACATAGGAGCAACACGCCACTGTAATAGTTCTGCAATAGCTGTGCTTCTGTGCTGCAGTAATGTGCTGTGCTACTGTAATATGCCGGACTACCATAGCAGCTCTGCTATCCTCACTTCCAGAGGAAGAGTCATAAAATGAAATCGCTAAAAATAACTCTTCAGATGAGAAGCTGTTCCTATTCAGCTTATAAAAAAGGAGGCTGAGATAAGATCTTGCGTAGCTACTCATTCATGTAGGGGAAAAAAGATCTTACAAGTGTGTAGTTCTGGCTTTTAGGAAAGAAAGTAAAACTGGAAGTCTATTCAGTATTATATAACATGAGACAACCAGATCCAATGAGCAGAAGTCAGGAAAATTCACCTTGACATATGATGCAGTTTTCTAACAAGGAAGATGATAAATTAACACTGATTTTGGAGGGTGGTGCAGTCACTATAATTGGAAGGTGACGTTAGCTGCTGTCCTAAAGATAGGATTTGATCCAGCTTCTGAGAGTGTGAAGACTGCACAGGCAGGTATGAAAGTAAGCCTAAGAGGTTGTGGTCCTTCTTGCCTTGGATGTTGTAGCTTTAAATACCACTCTGCCATCCACTTTCAGCCACACATTCCTAGGGCAAAGAAGTTAAAACACTCTTGCCTATGCAGTGCCACAGAACTAGCAGCTCTGCAATGAATTACTGTAATCGGTTCCCAAGGCTCCTCATTTCAACAAGAACCACTGGCCAAATTTTGTTTTCTCCATTTTTCTCCCTTATTCTAAGACATCAGACTTTGACTGGAGCAGCACAACAGATGAACTGGTATCCTGAAATGCACCTGTCAAAAGATGGATGATTGACATTTACTCAAAGTCAAATTGAACATCAGATTTGGGATGATAAAGAAATGCCTCTGGGAAGAAAAATATATCCATACTGGAAGGACTTACAGCACTTTTTGCAATTTAATAAAACAGGTCCTTTCAGTTGTAGTAGATTCCCTTTACTGTAGACTGATGCCTCAATCTTGTCTGTTCCTACTCTGTGGTACAAAAGGGTTTAGTTGCTTGAGGATTGAAATATTTAAGTCTAATTAAAGTCATTGTGTTCAGAACGGAATGTGTGGGTGACATTTACAAGCCTTTAATACATGAGAAGTCAGTTTAAGTAATTTAACAGTCATCTCTGGCCTCTGAAGATGACATACTCCATGAAATGGTGAAATCACTACTTCTCTTAATTGATCTCCCTCATAAATATAGCATCAAATCCAGCCATCTGGTGTCATTTGTTACCCTAAAGGCTTTTTGCTTACTGACAGTCTTTTGGGCCCTTAATCCCATCTCCTTTCAGTTTCTGCTACAATGAGTGTACCCTGCCAGCATGGATGGGCAGCCTGCCTCTGCCCTGCTTCCTCTGTGCCTCCTCATGGGGGAATCTGTAGGTCTCTCAGCCAGGAGTGCAGAACTGGTGCACTAAGCCATGTGTGACTTCCACAACATCTGGAGCGTAGAGATCGCAGAATCACCCTCCAAAACTGGGAGCTCGTGTCTCCACCAGAAGCCGAAAGGTTTAGACTCATAGCTACCACCAGGAGAAAAGTGTCACATCTCATGGAACTTACTAAGTTTGCCTATGATACTACATTGGGAGGAGCTGCTGACTCCTTCAAAGGCAGAGGGGCTCTGCAGAGAGACCTTGAAAAATTTACCAACTGTATGAAATTTATCAAAACGAGTACCAGATTCTGCACCTGGAATGGGACAGACCTGGATGTACAGACTGGGGGATGAGATGCTCGAAAGCAGTGCCATGGAAAGGGACCTGGGGGCCCTGGTCGATGGCAAGTTGAATGTGAGTCAGCAATTCCCTGGCAGCCAGGAGGGCCACCCGTGTCCTGGGGTGCATCAGGCACAGCATCGCCAGCTGGGCAAGGGAGGGGATTGTGCCACTCTGCTCTGCACTGGGGAGGCCTCACCTGGAATATTGTGTGCAGGTTTGGATGCCACAATATCAGAAAGACATTAAACTATTAGAGAGTGTCCAGAGGATGGCAATGAAGTTGGTGAAGGGCCTTGAGGGGAAGATCTGTGAGGAAGAGCTGAGGGCACTTGGACTGTTCAGCCTGGAGAAGAGGAGATTGAGGGGATTGCATTTACATTGCAGTTGTCATTGCAGCTGTCATTGCAGTTGTCATTGCAGTTACAACTTCCTTGTGAGCGGAAAAGGAGGGGCAGACACGGATCTCTTCTCTGTGGTGACCAGTGACGGGACCCAAAGGACTGACAGGAAGCTGTGTCAGGGGAGGTTTCAGTTGGATATTAGGAGAAGATTTTTCACCCAGACAGTGGCTGGGCATTGGAACAGGCTCCTCAAGCCTTACAGAGTTCAAGAAGTGTTTGGACAATGCTCTCAGGCACGTGGTGTGGATCTTGTCCTGTGCAGGACCAGGAGTTGGGCTCAATGATCCTTGTGGGGCCTTCCTAATTCATCATATTCTGTGATTCGACAAAAAACAGGAAGAGCCCAGTAGCTAACAGGCTCTGAGTCCCTGTCTGCATGGTTCCAGGAAAAGGAGCTTCCAGAAGCTATAAATACATTCATAAGGCAAAGATAAATGGAGAAGATACAAGCAATCAGAGGAACAATCCTTACACAGGGGAGTCCAGCACCTTTATCATGTCTGTATCAGAAAACGAAACAATTGGTAATGCAACCTGCTTTACCGCTTCTCCCCAGAACTAGTACAGTTGTCCAGAACACCTCAGATTCACCTCTACCAGGACCTATTTTACCTGGATGATCCACACCCTCACCTTGGGGCATTGCTTTCCATCCCTTTTCCCAGAAGACCAAAATCCCCCTCCTTGTTTTTGGTCATGCCTTCAAAACTTGACTCCAAGCTCTTACTAAAATCCTCTTGGAACAGACTTTTCAGACAGGGTAAAAAAAAAACGACATCTTGAGATTAAAAACAGCCCCTCATACACAATCCCATTAGTCATATCATCCCAGAACTCCACTCCCTGACCACGACTCCTTTGAGCTAGAGCGGGTAGAACACTGAATAAAATAATGCCATGTCACAGACACTTACAATTCTTTGAGCATTAGCTTAAAAAAGCCAGGGAGTCTGGTAGAGAGTGTTTTGTATTCACTTTGTGCTGCACAAACGGGCCAAAGAAAGTACAGGGAGTGGACAGTCAGGTTGGGTCCTTGATTCCTTGGAAGTCAATGAACTGTTTCACTGTATCCTGAAAGCACCAAACATATATACCATCCAATGTGACACAGAGTGCTTTTACAATGGGAGTTTTGAAGTATTGATTATGATAAGTTCTGTGGAAGGGCAGTCTGTGCAGGCAAAACACAGTGTGTCTAACTGATCTACGAAAATCTGCAGAAATTTGAGGTATTTGGCCTGGCAGGAGAAAAGAGGGTGCCTGCAGTTCCTTTAGAGTTAATGGTGCAGGGTAGGTGTCTCTGAAGACACTGGAAGGGAGATGCAGCCTCCCTAAGTCAGATCTTTATCATTAATTACACAGAGACTAAAATGTTAGATGACTTTGCCTATTTAGAATCCACTCCACATAGTCCTCTTTGAAGATACCAACCTAATAAAGCATGACCAACTCTTTTTAAAAAACAAAATGATAACCATGGTGTCCCACTTTTCTATCTCATAGACAGTAACAGAGCAAATGTTTGCTCCAGAGTGGGACAGCCTTGGCAGTGCACCCTCATAGACACAGGGAAGTTTGTCTTTATCTTTCCCAGGAGGCTCTCCTCACAGGTTCTGGTGTACTAAATACAGGAGAATATTTCCTCTCTTTTTTCTAATGTGGGAAGGTACTGGGTAAAAAAGGACAGCCATAGAATTTCGTACCTTGAACACTGTTATCCAGGGATTTCTGAGTATAAATTCTGTCATTTTTGCTATGCTTTCCCTCCTCTTTTCCTGGAAATAACACAGATATGCCAGGTGATTGAGACTTCTCCCTTTCCAAACTGCAAGAAATAGCTTAACAGCTATTTGTGTGATCAGCCACATCCGTAAGTTGCTAATATGTATGAATGGGCTATGGCACCAGGGTGGAGGAGGGCATAATGCACGTAATACATAGAGTAAAAACTGTAACATAACCCCTGAGCTTTAGCTACTAACAGAGGTAGCTAACTGACCCCACAGGGACTGCTGTTCCTCCCTTTGTAGTGATGTGCTATCTGCAAGTTTATCGGCTGGCTTTCTTAAAGGCTTTCCAACTATTAGGAATAAAAGCACATATCTACCGTAATATCTGAGGCGTTCATAAAGCAACATTTTGCACAGCAGCTCAGTGATGAAGAAGATCAAGAAGAGAACCAGAGCTATTTTTGCAAAGGAGGAAGATAAAACTATCATTTTAAGATTGCAGGTTAGGAGGGTCATTCCTCCCTTCCTTCTCCTGCTGTCAAAAATAAAACCCAGTTTGTCATAAAACCCTGTATGTGGGTTTGCAGGAATGGGCTCTACAGGGACATATGGACATGGATGGAGAAAGAGTTACTGACAACAGCCATCCAAAGGCAGGCAATGGAGTGGAGAGGGAGCATGTGAGGGTCTCCCAAGAGGTGAGGAAATCCCAATCCTCATCCTAGCCCATGAGAATGGATAGACCCATAACACCACAAGTCAGTTGAATATGAGAGTGCTTGCCCATGGGCACCATCCTCAGCAGTGGGTGGGGTGTCTCAAAGGATGAGGCTGCCTCCCTGCAGAGGCTGTGATCAGACATACACCTGCCCCACGGGGCTGGGAGCCTTGGAGGATGCAAAACCAGGCTGAACCCGGAGCCCTCAGAGAGAGCATGTGGCTGGGATGGTCGATGGATAATTGTAGTAGTCTGCCTCTATTAAGAGTAATGGCTTCAGTAATACCGGATATCGGATACTAGCAGGGGTCTGTGTCTCCTGTGATTTGGTAGCAGGGGAAAGGGAATTTTCAAAACTTCCAGTCTATTTTGTACTAAAACCCATCCTTTTTTCCTCCCCAAGAGTACTCAATTTTTTTCTCAGCCTTTCATTTTTAAGGGTATATTGACTACCATTTGGGGTTTTCAGTCATTTATAATTATTGTCATCTTTTTTTTGTTTACTTCACTGGAAAAACTGTAGCTGTGTGGAAGAAAACACATCTTGTCAAAGCATTAAATGTTCTTGTTTTGTTTTTGAGGGATAAATAAAAAAAATATTACTTCAATTTCAACAGAGAGCATATCTGAAAAGAACCAGAGCTTGTCAGGTAGCTCTGTTAGGAAATAACTGAGAGGCCTCCTTGAGCATACTATGATAGGAACAAATGGATACAGCTGTGCAACTGCCCACATGTCCTGGGTAGAAGAGGGCAGCAGATGGACTGTAAAAGCTGTTTCTTTCCTCAAGATTCACAGGCACTTTCTGCCTGGAAATAAGCTCAGGTTAGTCTATTAGGAAATGAATAAATAGTGAGATCACTTCAGAGGCTTTTTGTAAAATTGAGTTTTCAGCAATCCTAAATATAAATCCACATTGCTTGGTACCAATCTTGTCCTGCTCTATCTATGGTTGGAGTTTGTCTGTATATGGGAATTTAGCTACAAGATAAAATAGTCCTTTATATAAATATCTTATGAGTCAGTCCCAGCTGTAACTCCAAAGTGGTGAAGTCGTTAAGTAAATGCTGTTAAGAGAAATGTAAAATGAGCTATGATTTCTTCACAAGAAAATGCTTTTATGGCATTTAATAAAAGAAAAAAGGTTTTTAAAAAGCAGCATTGAACCCCATGTCATGCAGTAGTCAAATGACTATTTCAAAAGTAACAGGGTTAAAATAAGATAAGAATCAACATGTCTGGCATAACTCCCCTGACAGGTTTACATCACTCACACTGGGTATCCTATGATGCTTCAGTAGATCAAATCTTACAATATTTTCATTATAAGATAAATGGATCTTCTATGAATATGAGAAATTATGTATCCCATGCATAATGTGTTTCTGTCTGTAGACAATTCTTTGTATTATTAGCTTATCAAACCTAGTCTGTTATTCTATTATTAAAATTGGTTAAATTATTAATATAATTTTTAATCAGTTGAATTAATGCTTATAATGGTGGCTTGCGGTAACTTCGATTTCTACTTCTTCTCACTATGAATATTAAAAAAACTATAATTAAAAGACACACCATATTTCTGAGCTTCTTTTTTCATCTGTGGTATTTCCTGGAAATATAAGTTATGCATTTTTAAATTTTTGTCACAAAACAGTTAATTCCTTTGTAGCTTCATCAAAACTGGACTGCCTGGGGAGCAAGCCAATTTCATCGGCAATTAAAAAGGTCATTCTTTTAGATTTTAAAATATACTGAGTAACATTTTTTACAGACCATATGTTAAAATAGAACCATGTTCTGATAAGTGATCATCATGTACACCAGCTTCATGGGATTCTAATTTTTATTATTCTTTAATGGTTTTATTCCACATGTGTTGCTTTATAACCAAAGTGTACTTGCCAGCTATGCAAATGTAAGTGTGGGAGAATATGCTATGTTTCTTAGGTATATAGAGACAACTTTGGAAACCGGCTCCATCAGCAAGAAATTTTGTTTTGGTTTCATTGACTTCTTTAGATGTTCCTGGATGCCGTTGATTTGTCTTCTAAACTTTAAGCCAGTAGCTTCAAACCGGTAAAAAGCCTTGTTCCTTTGTGGTCACACCTGGCCTGCGTTGCTGACACCACCAGAGAGCTTACAAGCACTCCCTTTTGATCCGATGGCTTTACATAAGGCCCATGACAGGATGAGAATGGACACCTCACAAACAGGGATATGGACAAGGCAGAGGTGTTTAACACATTCTTTGCCTCTGTCTTCAGCACAGATGATGGACCAAGGGCGTCTCCAGCCCTGAGCTGGAGGAACATGACTGTGAGAATGATCAAATCCCAGCTGACCCTGAACTTATGAGGGATCTGCTGCTCCAGCTGGATCCCTACAAATCGATGGGGCCTGATGGGATACATCCAAGAATCCTTAAAGAGCTGCTGACATCGACACAAAACCTCTCTCAATGATTTTTGAGTAGTCTTGGGAATCTGGAGATGTCCCAGCTGACTGGAAGCTGGCTAATGTTGTCCTGATTTTGAACAAGGGCAACAAGGAGAACTCTGGAAATTACAGGCCTGTCAGCCTCACTTCAGTGCCTGGTAAAGTTATGGCAAAGATTGTTCTGGGAGATCTCATCACAGTCTACAACTTCCTTGAGAGGGGAAGAGGAGGGGCAGACACTGATCTCTTCTCTGTGGTGACCAGTGTCAGGACTCAAGAGAATGGCCTGAACTTGTGTCAGGAAAAGTTTAGGTAGGATATTAGAAAAAGGTTCTTTATCCAGATGGTGGTTTGGTACTGGAACAGGCTCCCCAAGCAATGGTCATAGCACCATCCGGACAGAGTTCAAGAAGCGTTTGGACAATACTGTCAGGCACATGGTGGGACTCTGGGGATGTGTTGTGCAGGGCCAGGAGTTGGACTTGATGATCCTTGTGGGTGCCTTCCAACTCAGCTTTTTCTGTGATTCTGTGATTCTGTGAACTGTCTTGGTTTTGGTGGTTAAAGCACAACAATAACTAAATTAGAACTGATCTGTAGCTGACAGCACTCCTGGTGTTGCTATGCTGGAAGCAGATTAAGCTCACACTTTCAAGTCAGGAGGCCCTGTACAAAGAAAAGGTGTGTCCATTTCCAGGATACAGAATGAGGAACAGATAAATATAAAACAATGTTCGCTTATTTAGAAATGAAAACTGGACAGAAAGGCAGAAAAGAGAAATTGCTGCAAAATCCAAGACTCCAGACCAGAGGGGAAGGCAACAGAAACAGCAAAGAAAAGGTGTGAGCATAGGCAAGCCCGTGAAAACTGGCCTCTTTCCTGGGAGGATAAGTGGGAAGCTGAGTGTTGTGAGGGTCAGCACCGTGAGTTATTCAGACTGACCTGCTCTGGGGCTTAATTGCACCTGTACATGCAAATGACATCAGCTTTCTCAGGAGAGAGGTGAGGACGAGTGGTGTAGCCTTCTTGGGCCAGCTGGCCACCATCAGGCAGCAAGGAATAGAGAAATGCTGTGAAGCAGTGGGAATTAGGAAATATGGCTATCTGAATCATGGTTTGGACCACTGCAGGGCTATTTTCCAAATCCCCTACTTGTTATGGCTATGACACAAAATCCTTTACGCAGAAGATATAATAATATTAGGAAATTATGCCAAAAGGGTATTTAGCTATTTTGATGAGGTTTAGATCTGGAGACAAGCACTGCTGCCACAAGTGGCACTGTCCAGCTTTCTGCAGAGCACTGCCTATGTTCTTTGAAACACCACTTTCAGAAAGTACTGCCTGTGCTACCAGAACTGCCCAGCTGGAGAGAAATTATTTCCTCCAGAGAAATTTGTTTCTTAGCATATGAAATGAGTGTCGGTTTTGTCAGTGTCACGCCCCAGTTTAACGAAAGAGAAATGAGAATTCAATAGTCATGTTTCCTCTAGGATGAAAACCTAGACCTTCTAAATATGGCTGCTTAAATGTAAAGCATCTGAGCTTTAAGCTGCAGACCTTAGCAAGATGATAGTAGGAAAATATTATTGGCTAAGATTAGTTAACCTGTAAATGTTTTCTGAGTGTTCAGAAAGTGTGTAGGTCCATGCAGCAGCTGGTGAGTAGTACTATTTCTCTCATCTGAATCCCTGCAGATGCTGGGGAAAGGACTGTTTATCTAAGAAGCTGCTCCCTATCTCAGAAGCACATGGTCAGACTTTGTGATGCCCTGAGAAAGAAGCAGGAACAGACAGTATCACCCTCGAGACACCACTATTCCAATAGATGTGAGGAGGAGCTTTCCTTTTCTACCTAAAGGACATAAGGGGAACACGCAGAATAACTGCCAAGCTGCCATGGAAAATTAAATACTTTATCTGGTGTGCTAGGTTCTGAATGATATGGGTCTGGGAATAAGATGCACTCCTGGGATAGCTCTGATTACAAAATTAAAGGCATCTAAAAATTAACTTAGATCTTGTAAAGAATAAGGTAATTGAAGCAGATCTTTGTATGGGATCCAAATAATTATCATGTTGAGCAGAAACATGCCTAAGGTTGAGCTACTGAGTGCAGGGTTGTGATGTGAGAGTAAAGATGGGAATGCTGCACGCCAAAGTGCATCTTTGGTCATGTGTTTTTCCAATACTGCCTCCTTCAGCTTGAAGCTAAGGAAGAGGAGAGAGAACAAACAGGTGAGTGCATGAAGGGGCCCTGAGATTTTGGTCCTACTTGCAGTCCTGAGATGAATCTTTGCAAGCTGCTTGCATCTGTGTACGGGGAAAAACGGTCTCACAGCAGCAGACAATGGAGAAGTAATAAAAAAATTAAATTAGATAAAATTAGTTTAAATAATGAGAAAGAATATAGAGGAGATGATCTCAGAGGCAGGTGCCCTTTTGAGAAAGTAGCTTTATTAGATTTTGATTTAATTTATTAAAGTTAGGCTGATGGTGTCCTTTTTTAATGCTGTGTGGAATGTTATCTTTTACTCTTGTTGATGGACGACAAAAAGCAGTGCATTTAGAATTGCGTGTGGCTAGAGGGAGGAACTGAAAGTTTTGTTCTGTTTTTCATCTCTCTATATTTTAGCCCTATTTGTCAGTTGATGCCTGATAAATAGGCTTACTTCAGAAAAGCAACAAAATCTTAACAATTTTGTGGTACCTTGTGGCAGCTAACTTGAAAATAACCACAATAACACAATGACTAAAATCTGGTGCCTAAATAGTGAAAAAAATTAAGAAATTATAATTCTGGTAGTTATTTTAATTAAAGATTTTCAGGTTTAACATGTTTTCAGTTGTCTATTATGTTTTACCTTCCTGTCTCTTTCAAATGAAATCCAAAGAGACATTACGGGTTCTTTCTGTGCTTAAATTAAGGATGACCTAAACATTCTTTTTATCAAACCGTATTTCTTGTTCTTGCTTAACTCAGCTTTTTTACACAGCATGTTTTAAGAAGGAAGAAAAAAGCCCCCCCTTCCTAAATCAAACTCCTTCCCTTTTCAAATGGCGATATGTCTATACCAGCTCTGGGCACACTGCAGCAGGGCTCTGCCTGGTTTTTTGTCCTTGGTCTCTCATCAGTCCTAATGTAATTTTATTTGTTTTTAATAAAGGGTTTATGAAGATACTTGTAAATGAAGCAAATTAAAATTTTCCCATATATGTAGTGCTCTCTACATTGCTCTGTGACTCCATGAGAGTTTGTGAATGGTGTAAAGAGAGATGAATATAAACCAGAGTAGGAAACTATTGAATCAACCTGTGCTGACTATTTATTTTCCTCTGTGTCATCCCAGTACATTCCAGGGATAGTTAGATCCTAGATGTCTAGGGAAGCCTGTTACTTCCTATGGTTTCATTATCAGAAGATGCTTCTCCTGCCTCTACCCCTGCTGACTGGAAAGTATGGAAAATGTCCTTTCCTGCCCAGATTCAGTCAGTCCTGAGATGGGATTCAGTATGCATTAGGAATATATAAAAAAATGCAGGGACCTAGGTTATTTATTAAAGAGCACAACTGTTTTCTGCTTTGCTTAGTTTTCCACAGCAGTGTTTTCATCCTTGCCATCTGTCACTTAAATTGGATTCTTTCTAGAACTCCATTGAAACCTAATACATGTTGGAGGTGGGATTAATAAATATAATCAGTGATCTATTCGTTCCTAATTGACTTCTACTAGCCTTATCTTGCCACCATTCAATGTGAAAATGAGCCTTAGTTGAAGAACTAATAGCAGAATTCTTCCAGCTGCTGCAAAATCCGAACATATATTAATATTGGTTAAGCTGATTTCTGTGTTTCTTGATTTTGCTGGTCTAGATGTGACTTCAGATGGGTAAATGGGGTAAAGCAAATCGCTTTAATTCTTTTTTTTTAATGCTTTGTTGCTTTATCGTTTAAATGAAAATCAACAAACTGCTGCCCCTGAGCAGTAAATTCTTTTCCTTTAGAAAATGGTAGCAGAATGGCTCAGGTGTCTCTAGAGAGGACGATTAGACTATTATTCTAAGCCACCTTCTGCTCTTAACCTGTATCCCTAATAAGGAATAATAACCCCACTGATTCAGCAGTGATTTCAGATTATCAAGGATGCATATGGGAAACAAACTTGGGCTTTGTTTTTCAACAACACTCACATATTAACACACCTCATTTTGAGGTACCTTGTTCTATGGTTCTGTGACACAAGGCACAGAGCAGTCATTTAGTGTAACATAAATGCGAGATCTGAGATATGTGGTAGATACACTGTCAGTCTCTCTTGTAATTTATTATTTACAATATGTTCTCATTCATTTTCAGTACAAAAGTACATCACTATGTGTTTTAATTTATTAAAGAGTAGACGGTTATCTCTAAGGCCCATGCTCCAAGTACAAAGTAAAGCTTTTAAGTGAAATATTTTTGGTGATTTCTGTGCAAACTCTGTGCAGTACAAGCAACTACTCAAAAAAATTTTGTTAATGTAGCTGAAAAGCTGGTGAGTTGCCCAGATCAGACCTAAAACTAAGTTTTGTTGGGAAAAAAATATGAAAAACATGTGAACAACTCAAAGTAAATACTTTTTCTTTGGGGGAAAAAAAAAATTTCTATAGAAAGGTGTTCTAGATTAACAGCTTGTTCAGCACAAACATCTATTGAATACTGATTTGAAGAGAAAGACATGAAGAAAAAGGTTATATGTGTGGTGCAAATCTCTACGTTCTCTCAATAACAGTATTGAGAAAAGATCTGGAAATGACAAGTGTCAAAGAGGGACCATCACTGAAATCAATCAGCAGAAGGTAATGCCAGGAACTGTAGGAGAAAAAAAGAAAAAAAAATAGAAAAAAGCGAATATGCTAACTGGAAGATGTTGACTGAAAGAACAAGGAATAATAATTGTAGGACCTGCTTTCTTTTCTCACTGAAGAAGCTGTGCTAATGTTTTCAAGCTGGGTATTTAAATCAATATTGTCACATAGAAATCTCAATAAATGTCCCAATTTTCAAATTTGATGTACTGTTGCAGCTTTTCTTGGCTCCAGAAAGTATGAATTCTCAGCACCTATGAAGCTCAAGCTGTTTATGTGGGAGGTGATCATAGCAGAAAGTGAAGCTGATGTGGTTTAACTTGCACGTGCAGAAACCAGCATGTCCACACAGAGGGTATTTTTCAGGAGGCAATGTCTGACTGCCTACTATTTTATTAATTTGATTGCCAGTATGATAACTTTTGAAATTAACCCAAATTGTTTTCATTCTCTGTTCATTGGCATATCACCTATATGTAATAAAGGTTTGGACCCAACTTGCAGATTAAAGTTTTTAAACGTAATCTCTATTACAGAATGCTAGTCAGTAGGGCCAGTGAAATCAATAGTGGGTTTTGGCTGATGCAGAGCAAAGCAGACCTGGTGTCTGTTTTGAGGGGAGCAGAAAAATTCTAAGCTACAGTCTACTCTAAATTCTTGACACTCCGTTCGTTGTGCTGAGGAAATCTCATTGACTGCCTTGGAACAGAGACAGCTATCTCACATACAGAGTACATAGATTATGTGTAAATACATGTAGACCTCGTACATTTAGGTATTTTAAACTGGGAGCTGAAATCCAATCACTATCACTACCATCAGGCATAAAAATTCAGTCTTGAACCATTATAGAATAATTGCATTCCTAGATATAAAACATATTACAGCTGTCTCCAGCAATGATCATATGTTAACGTGCTCCCAAAGCCAGAGCATATAGAAAAATTACACAGTAGAAAGCATGGCTTTGGAACCAAAGAATGGATAGTCTTCCTGTTGTAGTCTTTAACAAGAAAGGATTTTTCTTTATTTATGCAGGAAGAAAATGCAAAAGTGGGTCAGCTGTGGGACAGATTTCCAAATCTCAATTGTGTCTCAGTGGCACAGCAAAATTGCCTGTCAAGGTACTCAAGCTAAATCTGAATTAGTTCTGTCTTGGGTAAGCCTTGGATCCTTATATGGTCAGGGGAAAAAAAAAGGAGAAAAAGTATCTTTATTCCTCTTGATCACTTCAGCTCTGGAAATGATTAGTGATAATAAAATCTGGTGTGTAGAGCGTTCTTACTGAAAAAAATCCAAATGACAGCTCTTGACACTGTGTCTGCTTTCTAAGCTCTTTAGTTTCTTTATCTGCTTTGCGGGTTTTTTTGGTCTTATTTACCTGGGCAATTCACAGATTTTTGTGTCATGTCATCAGACATATACATAACATAGAAGAAACAAAAAGCTCCAGTCAATGCCTGGCCCATGTGTGCTTTGGTATACTGGACTGTTGTTACAGATAATAGCAATGACAGGACATAGGGATTAGATAATCACTCTTTTCATCCTGAAAAGAGCCACTTGCTTCCAGCTCTACAACTTTGGCCACTGGTAAATTTTGCAGGTGGGCTGGATTCAGTTCTCTGCATAATCAGTAGAAGATAAAGATACTCAGGTAGGATTTCCCCTCTTGTCTCTCATGGCCAAGTCTCTAATCCCTGTAGTATCTTCTTTCACAAACAGTTTGATTTCTTCACACCTTTCAAATACAATAAGCTGAGAGACAAAACCTCCGCTGAAGCAGAATTATTTTCTTCCACTTGACCACTTAAAGCATTTTTCTGTCCTTCACTGACACCATTTTTAATTTGGCCACAGAGCTGTAACACAAATGCTTTGCCCTTTAGGAACTATAAAAGTTTCACTAGTCAGTCTTCATAGCAATTACACATATCTGAAATTAAATCAAGCAACTACAGATACCAGACCATTGTATCATCTAAACAACTTGGAGTAAGCTATTTTAAGTCCTTCCTCTGTCCTAAAACCTGCAATATTTGCTTAGTTTCACAGTTAATTGCTTCTTCAATGCCATTGTCCTTAAGTCTGTGAGGCATTTCTTGCAGTATATTTATCTTAACTGTACCTGCTTCCTCAATGTTTTTATATTTCTCAAATTGCTATCCTCTGCACTCTACTACATGCTCTTGCACTCTATGAAATTCCTGTTATTGAAGGAAAAGAGGCTCAATCTGCCTTTGAAAGCAGTGCCTTGACCAGGTTTGTTTAAAAATTAATTCCTTCTGCTCTATTACCCATAGCTCTATTTTGTCTGAACGACCACAATAATCTCAGATTTACTACAGTTTATGGCCTCTGCAATGACAGATTTGTGTTTCCACAGAGCAAAACACTGAAGAATTAGCCTTGTAATTTACGCAGGGATGCTGCCCAGCCTCCTGCCATAACCAGAGGGCTTTACAGCTGTTTGTACGTCACGGAGTAGCCAGGGCTCTGCTCTCGAAGTTTCAGTCTGTGGAGGAAGCTCTGTGCTGGAGCCATCTAGAGCTGGTACCAGGGCGGCCCCCAGCAGCACAGCCAGCACAGCCAAGACAAGTCTGCAGGCTGAAAAGCTCAGTCTGTAAATCACTCACCGCTCTCTAGCCCCTGCCCAGTGCCCTAAAGGCAGTCACTGCCATGTGGGTGCCGCCGGTTAGGCAGAGGCAAGCATGGCTACCACAACCTGCTTGAGCAAGTCTGCTCCATGTCTGATGGAAGGAATTTTAAAAGGCTTCCTGAAGACAAATCTTGTATGCAAACCTACATGGGTTCCTCCTGCATCATATGCTACCCGTTTGCTGACTCTGTGTTCTGCCAGATTGCCTGCAGTTAGCCTCTCCCTTGGGGAAAGCAGGAGTGGTACACACCCAAGTGGACTGATACATGTTTATGGCCACTGGACCTTACATTTGCTAGGGAATATGTTCATACAGTTAAGGCATGCAGGAACATTTCCGTTTCTATGAACATTGCTCAAGTTTTTTACAGACTAATGAATGGATTACATTTTGTCTAACGCGGGACAATATCTGAGCCATCTCAATCTGGCTGCTACTTCCAATTTAGGTCTTTTATTCTCCCCTGCAAAAATAGGCTTAGTCCAAGCACAGTCTTTATGTTTTACCAGACCCAGCATGCCAGAGTCCTGACCCTTGAATAAAGCTCCTTTTTCACATTGCTATAATAAAATCAACAAATTTCTCAGTAAGGCATAGTTGACACCTCCTTGTAAAGCCTCTCCTGGGGTTTCCAGTCCAAAATAGGGTAACAGGCCAGGGTTTCTGATCCAAATTTCTGACCATTTCATGTATCACTAGATCCACACCACACTCATATGCCATCCACCACCCAGTTAACGTCTCATAAAATCTTACTGATCTCTACGGAAACAGTAGAGATACAAAATTTCTGCTTCTGTTATAATTCTGGTACACCTTAAATCATATTACTACCATTGGAGCCAGCCCCCTTGGGTTCCGTAGCCACAATTCCTGACAACTGAATGACGATGAGATGCTACAGAGAAGTTTTACTTTCATTTAGAAAGCAGGGAGTTACATGCTAGCCTGAGGGAGGTATATACCAATTACTTGGGTGGGAAGCTGGTAAATGACTTTTTGTTTTCTACAGATCACAGACTGTGCTCAGCTACATATTGTTGGCTCTTGTGGTCAAGAGAAGGATAGACACAGACCTCAGATACTTTGGGAATACTCTAGATCAGTTTTATGTTTGTAGGGATTTGTGACATATGAGCTCCCATGAATAGCACTAGGGCTGTTGTGAACTCCCAGCCAGCTGGCGGCAAGGTGGCTGAGCCAGCTTGTGTTCCCGGCAGCCTGTGGAACATCCGCATGCCAGGCAGGACAGTGCATTAGCTCAACAGGCAGCACAGCCAAGGTGATGGAACAAGGGACCAAGCCACTTCTCACCAACAAGCAGTATCACCTCTGTGACTTTTGTCTCACTCTCTTTCTAACTTTTCTTATATTTAATCTGTCGAGCTTTGCTTCTTTTTATTGTTACGAACTTGGGTGCTCAGAGGTATGAACTCTCCAAAGTTCTGCAAACCCCGTGGGGTACTTCTCACAATACAGCCCTTCATTCCTGTGTGTAATTCTTCATCTTTGTAAAACAGGGTAATGATGCTTAAACATTATGTAGGTGAGGATCTAGTAACCAAGCAGCTCATCTATACGTATAAATCCAGAATTTTACTGAAATTAAAACTATTGGAATTTTTCTGTTTCCTGGTGGGTTTTTTTGGTGTGCTGACCAAATGTTTACTGTAAGCATTTCCCAGTGTCAGTAAGCAACAGATCCTGGAAAGGCAGAAAAAGCACAAACACAAACCTCTGCATTTTTCATATTTTAGTCTTACACTTACTTGAGCAATGCCATCTTCCATGGGTTCAGGAGAAAACACTAACGTCTGATCATGTCTAAAGGAATGTGAATATTATTAGAGATTCCATAGATGAAAACAGTGTCCTGGTACTTGCAGTTTGTACTCTGATACTGGAAAAAGTGAACGGTCAAAGAGCAAACCTTTGTTCGAAGAGGTAAAGATGATGATAAAGGTGGATATAGATTACTTTGGCAATGAAAGGAGGAGAAGAGAGGAGAGGAGAGGAGAGGA
>VZRQ01003009.1:947739-979388 GCA_013397975.1 Machaerirhynchus nigripectus | reverse complement strand
GGGGGCTGCGGGCGGGGTCCGCGCCCGCGGCCGGCAGCGGTCTCTGCGCCTCAGCCGGGCTTCGCCGGGTGCTGGCGGTGCGCTCTCCCGCCGCGGGGCTGCACAATGGCAGTCGTTCAGTAGGATGGATCCTGCCGTGGCTTTTGTTCTGCAGATCCACCCATCCTCCTAGCAGTCAAGTACCAGGCTATGGTTTTCTCTCTGGGGATCTTTCTTCCGCGTTTTGCCGGTGTCTCCGATGAGGTTTTGGCCTCGGCTGGGATTTCACTACCTTACTTTTCGTTTGGCTTCACGCTGAAAAAAGGGATTTCTTATATTTGCTCTCCACGCTTTTGGTTATAATCCAGTGTTGGTCTAGAGGGAACAACCGTTCAGCCTGGCTGAAAAAAAAGCATCCGTTGAAAAGTCTCAAAGAAATATACCACGTGAGGAAAAAAAACTGGGAGAAGATCGGAATATAATCGCTTTTTCTATGATAAAACTGGTGCCCCTCTTCAGGAGAACTGATCTCAATTTATTATTATGCAACCACAAGGATCTCTTCTTTCTCAGGGTGTATAAGCTGCTGGATTGCTTTTCGCCCAAATCAATGTGGTTTCTTTGGAACATTTTCAGCAAAGGATCGCATATGCTGCAGTGTCTTTGTGGCAAGAGTCTTAAGAAAAACAAGAACCCAACTGGTAAGCAATCCAATGCAATGCGTTGTTTTTCTTTAATGCTACACTGTCTGTTGCTCGCCGAGGTAGATCTGCAATCCTGCTGAGGGGAGAAGGGGGGATATATCGAGGCCAGCACGGACATGCATGTGCATACGTGTATGAATAAGCAAGGAGCGGTTTGTATTAGCTTCAGCCCCAGTCACCACCGAAAAGGGGTAAAAAAATAAAATCAAAGGCGATCCTAGCCCAGCCGGCATCCCCTCGTTCCTATGTGTATTTCCAAGGAGGAAACTTTTATACCACTACCCTTCTTGAGGGGAAGCCGGTGGAGCCCCCCCCCGACCCCGACCCCGATGCAAGGCCCCCGTGGAGACCCCCAGTCAGTTGTGGGAAGAGGAGACTGGCTCTCCTGTGCTGGTGTTAGCCGGCCCTGCCTGCGGTGGGTGAGTGTGACGGGGCTCGGGTCCTGCACAGCACTTTCTGAATAGCTTGCAGTATGTCACCCCACACGCACACACACACCCACCCACCGCCTCGCTCGGCTTTCTAAAGTCAAGCCAGACACCCCCCCTCCCCCGGCCTGGGGGCTCCCCTTTATCACTCATCCCCAGCACTCTAGGCCGGGAGGGTGCTGAGCAAAGGGGATGGACACTTTCTTGGGGCTTGTGCCCAGACGGCAACTCAGTCAGCTATGCCGAATGGCAGCAGCAGCACCGCCGGGTTGGCTGCGCCGCTCCTCCGCCTCTCGCTGCCGGGATGACCCCTCTGTGCCACAGGCCGGTGTCTCTCCGTCCGTCTCTATGTCTGCCTGGCAGCCGGGATCATGCGCTTCGGTTCAGCCCGGCTCCGAGGGGGAAACTTGCAGTACATTACATAAGAAATGCAAATGCAGGTGCTCTGGGCCGCCTGGTCCCTGGGGGTCACGCTGCTGCTGTTGCATCCCTCTTGCTCGGGGCGTCCGTGCGGCCAAGCCCCCGGCTTGGCGAGCAAGGTGTGCGAGAAGGGATGCTCGGCGGGCGGGGGAGCCGGGAGCTTTTCAGGTGAAATACCGGCCCTCCCCGCCGGCCTCTGGTCCCCTGCGCCGCCTCGCTCGCTCACCCCGGCCGGCAGGTTGTCTGCAAGCACTTGCGTGCCTGGGGAGGAGAGAGCCGCCGGAGCCCGGGCTGTGAGGGGAGGGATGCCGTGTGTGCGCGCTGGTGTGTGTGTGCCGGCTGCCCTGCAGTGGCAGCTCCCGAGCAGGAGCCTCCTGACGCTGGCACTGCAGTGTAGTAGATCATAGGCTCTCGTTGCCTCTCTGACACCCCAACATCAACAAGCAGCAGCGCTGGCAGCCCGCACCCCTCTCCTTAAAGGCAGCCGGTGTGCCGGCTGCTGCTTTGCCCAGCCCAGGTCCGGTGCAGAGTCGAGGCGGGCACCTCGGCGGATTTACCCTTCCCCGCCCCCGGCTTTCGTTTGCCAGCTCGTCTCGCCCCTTTCCCCCCCGCCGCTGCCGCAGCAGTGAAAAGCAGCCACTTAGCATACCAAAGAGGCTGAAATGCCCCGCCGGAGGCTGCGCTCAGCCTCCTGCAAAGTGCCCTTCGCTTCACTCGTCCCTCAGTACTGCAGCCAGCCGGGGGCCACTTCCCAGCCGTGTGCCCCCCGGGCGGGATGGGCCAGACAGGGTCAGGACGGCCGACCGCCCACTCGCAGCCCCTAGGGACCCCCCTCTCCGCCTGCCCGGGCCGCGCACGCGGGGGCCGTGACCGCGGGGAGGGAGCGGAGCGGCGGCGTGGCCCAGCCTGCCCTGCCCTGCCCGCTGCTGTGGCTCTCCAGCTCCCGGGGGGCCGGCTTCAGCGCCGTGGTGCTCTGGGCAAGAGGCGATGCTCCTGAGGAAGGGATTTGGGGGAGGGGGGAGGGGAAGAGGGGGCTGGTGGTTTCTAGACCTTTCAGTTTGCATACCGGGGAGTGAGGTATAGACCCCCTACACAATCCCACTCGTCCTCCCTTAAAGATTCCTTTCCTTGCGGAGGGCAGGTTGTCAAGATATCGGCCCCTGAAGCCGAGTTGTGTCCCTTGGGGTGCCAGGCAACAGCAGCACAGCTTTCCACCTCCCCGGGGACTTTGCCGCACTTACCTACTCCCTCTGCACGGGACGAGTGGGTTTGGGTGGCAGGAGCGGCACTGTAAGAGCGGCAGCCACCCTGCCTGCCGAGGGCTGGACTGGCCCGAGGAGGGCTGACCCCCTCTTCTGAAGGAGTGGGGGGATCACGTCTAAACAAGCGAGGTGGGCAGGGGGAGGGGAGCGGGCTGGGGTCTCGGAGTGGGGCCCTGGCGGGGGCCACCCCTCCGGCCAGGTCCGCGGTCTCGCTCTCCGGCCGCACAGACTGCGCTGCTCTGCTCCGCTCCGACTTGATCCCGTCAGAGCAGCTGGGACCCTGAGCCCAGCCGAGCTGCACGCCCCGTCCTGGCAGCCCGTTCCGGGAGCGCTGAACTGCGGCTATCTGTCTGAGGAGGCTAATAATCCGCTTGGCCGGATTAGCTGGTAGCTCGGTCACAGGCGCTGTTGCTCTGACAGCAGATCATCTCCATTCAGGCTGGGGTCGCTCGCGGGAGCGCAGGGAGCCGGTGCCGTGATACGCGGCCTCGCCTGGTGCCCCCGGGCCGTGGGGCTCCCCCTCTGCGGCACGGGGACCGCAGACCCCCATCCCCGCTGCGGCACGGGGTGCCTCTACCGCCCCCGGCCCCCTTGGCCCGCCAAACTTTTCGGGAGCTGCTGGGCTTTTTAGTCTCAAAAGGCATCAAATGAGCGAGCAGCTGCCGCTGATCCAACCGTGCGGAAAATCCAGCAGGTTAGGCAGCTAACGCTGGCTGTAATTGCAGTTTATTTAGCGATTTTCGGCCTGCTGCACTTTTTTTGTCCCTTTGGAGATTTGGTCTTTTTCCAGAAACGGGGCTGGCTGGCTCCCATCCAAATGTTCTCTTCTTTGCGTTTCCTCCGCACCGCTGGCTGCAGTCCCCGCCCCATGTGCGGACCCTCTCCCGGGCTCCCCGCCGTCCCCGGGGGCCTCGCCCCGCCTGCACCGGTAACCGGCACCGGTCGGAGCTCCAGAGAGGGGGGCAAGAGGGCAGGGAGGGATGGGGAGTCCGAAGGGCTGTGTGTAAGTCTCTGGCAGGGTTGCATCAGGAGGCTTTGGTTGGCTGAAACCCCTTGGTTTAAAATTTGATATCCTCGATAGAGGAGCTGCGTTTTATTGCTGCAGTTATTTACCTCTTTACATTTCTTCATAAGGAGAAAAACTTTGGGAATCAATAGGTGTGCCTGTTGCTTCAGCTACTGATTTTTTTTTTAATTTGAGTGTTCCTGCGTTTAATGGTACCAAAATTAATGAAGCCCCACGTATCTGCAATGTCCTGTCCCTCATGAAAATGTTTGCCATGTGTCAGGTTCCCCGGGCCTCACTTGCTTTTACAATTATTTCTGTCTTACTCTGCCCTTCTTGCTTGTCATACACACAGAGAGGACTTTAAAAAGTGCAAGACCAAAGGGAATTTTTCTCACAAATAGTTAAGAACTGCTCCAAACCAGAAGCCCTGAACCTGGGCTTGTTATAATAAGGTACTGCCCTCATGGCTTTCCCACCATCATCCCCAGGCTCCAAACTGGATATCTTCAGCTAGGGAATGGCAAAGTCATGGGGAGAGTTTGGGGCCTGAGGAGCAGTGGGGAAGGAGATTATCTCTGGTTGCTTTTTTGAGCAACTCCAGCAAGTGAATAGATTTTTTCACCAAATGACAAGTGTTTGGGTGCCCATGGGAGGTGTGTTGCCTGGAGTAGTAGATGCCACCATGGCGGGAATTGCTATCACATTTCACTCCTGGTGGCAACCCAACAGACAGAGGATGGATCAGGTTTCCTCTCCATTCACTTCCAAGGAGAAGCATCTCTGCAACACAGTCAGGGATGTTGTCAGGAGAGTAGATAGCAATTGACGTTACTATAAATATATTATGGATAGAGGATTTAGTTTAGGAAATTAGTATTAATCTCACATCAATTTCAAATGCAAAACCTATTTGAAAAGCAATACGTCTGAAAGCCAGGCTGCGGCTGAACTGGAATCTCTGCATAGTCCCATGTGAATTTCCTTCTCCCTAAAATAGTTTGACTGATATTTCATGGTTGCTAATAATTTTGAAAAAGTTTCTAAGCACAGCCATGCGAGGATCTGTTTGAAATGGAAGCTTGTGTCCGGCCCATAACATATATAGTAGGTATGTGTGTTTATCTGAATTCTGATAAAATCTGGCCTCCCCACTGCTTTCCTTACTCATGGAAAACAAACCTCCCACCAAAAGACAAAGACAGAAAGAGCTGTGGGATCAGGTCCTTGAAGTTTCTCTCATGTAGGTCTGAAAAGCAGCTCTGACTGCTTAAATACTGTAATTCCTATAATGGGAATTGAGCCACAGTCTGTTTCTCTTGCTCAAATGCAAAACTGCCTATTTATATGTATTTCACCTATTGAAGTTTTGTCCTCTATGGAATACATTTCCTGAATTTATAAAAATTTAATTATTCTTGATCAAATTAAATTGCACACTCTACTTATTAAGGGTGAAATTCATGCCTGCTCATGCATCTCCCTACTGTAATAAAATGTTTGCACCTAGTTCAATGTCTGCTAATAACAGGCCATTTGTAAATGAATTCACATATAAAAAGGATGATTTAGGCTTAAGGAAAATAAAAAAATGTATTTACAGATATCATAGGTTTAAATATTTATGTGTATGCATTTTTCATTTTAGCTTCATGTTTATTCTACTTAACCTTCTCAGATTATGTTAAGTATATTAATTTTAAGCTAAAATTCCTACTGACTTCAAATTTTAAAAAGGAGTGATTTAGACGATCAGTATTTGTCCCTTTGTAAAGATTTTCTGTTCAGGAAATGCCTGTAAAAATATAATCTGGAGATGAGAGAGTTGTTTGAAATTGGAAACCAGTATTTCAAGAGGGCTTCCTAAATCTAAAGAAATGGGAATCGGGCCCTTACATTGATTCTGAGGGGGGATTGTGTTGCTGGTGGGGTCACTACGGAGGTTTTCATAGGAACAATCAATGTAGGATAAAATGCTCTGAATCTGGATTCCAGATGGATAAATGAAGTGGCTGTGAGCAAATTAAACTCTGAATATTTACAGATGTTTGCCAAATGTGCCTGTAAACAGTGAGTCCTGCTGGAGCATGTTTCATTCAGTCAAGGATGATCTTGTTGCTTTGGGAACAGTGATTTTTCTCTATACCTAGTTCTGGTTTAGATGGCTTTTGTGATTTTGGACACACTATTACTTATCTATGCCTTCACTTCCTGCTTGTTAGAAATTGCAGGCAATGTCTGAACATTGCACAAGTGTGCTGTTGGCCCTTTTGTTTGTTTTTTGCATTTCAGTGAATGATAGCTTTTCAAAGATAAATTACTAGTTTACAGAACAGCTTACTGAGTAACAAAACATTGAATGATCATAAAATTTTACAATCTCTGTTGTGAAAAAAAATTGCTGAGGTGTAGCACGAGGTTTTATGTACAATTAATGTATCCAAGAGCTGCTTGCCACTGCACTGAAGGAGTGTATATGTTTTTATAGTAGAAGAACAGTTTACCTGGAAATAAACTTTGTAGGATTGCACCCAAGTTTAGTTCAGAAAGAGCCCTCTTCTTGCACAATGTCCTTCTACTGTCACAGCAAATGAAGCTGGGAAGAAAATCTTTTCATTTGAGACCATATAATAAAGTGTTCAAAAGAGTATATTCATCTTCATACTGGCTGTTAAAAAAAAATATTTATTGTATGCTTGAAGTGGATCCTTACAATGGATCCACCCAGAAGTACTGAAAATGATAACTGCACAGGGAACTGATGGTGTTTGGCACCATGATGGAATGAACACATAGCAAACATAATGTAAGTCGTGTATTCTTTTTAATATACTCTGCAGCACAGATAAATAGCGTGTGAATAATTAACAAAGTTGTTATCCAAAACAGGAGCACACTGACTCTGAAGAAGAACTTTGTGAAGGCAAAATGCCAAAAATCATTAAGTGAAAGGTGTTTAAGGGATTGGTGGAATGCAGGTTTGGTGTATTTGTAGCATGTGCTGTTAGAAGCACTCACATTAAACAGTAGCAAGGAAAGTAAACATTTACTGATGAAACAGCATCGAGAAGTCAGAATAATAATATCTGTAGTAATATTCAGTGCACAAGCCAGAGTAATAACACCTTCTGCAGTAAAATTCAATGCACTAGTTTAGGTACCATATTGTGGTGAACATAATCAAAATTCTAATAATTTTTCAGTTAATACTGCATGATTGTGTGGGTCAAATGACAATAGGTAGCATACAGTTGCTGGCAGAAATTGATAGTCTAATTTTAATGTCTGTTATTTTGTCTTTTCGCTCTGACACCTGCTTATTTGACTTTCAACTGGAAAGAGCATGGGAAACTGCACTGATCAAGTTCAGCCCTTGCATGGAGTGGGCACTGTCTTGGAAATTACTTGGCTTAATTTTTTGTGGCACTAAAATGAACCTGGTCCTATCAGACAGTAGAATGAAACCAAGGTTAAACATTTTAATTCCATTGGATTTTTTTGGCTGTTGCTGGAGGACAGTGATACAAATGAACTGTAATCCTCTATGAAAAACAATGTTCTGAGGAGATTCCCGAGAGGCCTGTATTATACTGAGCTGAGAGAGGAATATACTTTGCTTTTCACTAAAAAGTCATCATGTCATCCATGGTTTTTTGTGTATGGCTTTGTCATTTGGAAAGATAAGAACATAGTGAAGATACAGAACTTGTGCCTTAGCTGTTGAGCATGTCTTGCCTTGACTTAGCTGCTGAGCATGACCTGTTTCCATCTCTGGGCATCAGCTGGTGCAAGAAAAAATGCAAGACCTGGGCAAATCTTTGGGTTTGACCCTTCCCCTAATCTGTCCTCTTAGTTTTCAGCTGTCACTGGGCTGTCTGAAGTCAGAGCTTGTATTCAGGTCACTGTGTGTAGTGAAAGAGCTACACAACTTCAGTTATCAAACAGCATTTCTATTTTGGGCATCAAAAAACTTTGCATGGCAGCAAGCTCTACATAACCACGTGCTGTGTGGAAAGGATGTGGAGGGGTTTGTACTTTCTGTGGGTACTCCTTGGTTCTTCTGTTGAAAAACAGAGATTAAAACTGCTATTCCTCTCTGTGTTTGTGATTAGTGTTTATGGAGAGCTTTTCAGGTGAAAAGCACTTCTTTCATGGTGCCTTTTCCTTCCTTGAACTGTTTTGAAATCCTGGACATTTCTGTCATCTTGGTTCTTGTGCAGTATAACCTGCCTTTGCTGAGGGTACAGGATATCTTTGGCTTTGGAGGATGAAAATGAGGCAGCAGCTGACACGTCCCTTTACATGCTCTGCTTTAGTCCAGGTAAAAGAAGTTAATTTCTATGGATTTTCTAGGCCTATGGGATAAGGAAGTATCTCCTGAAAAGGGCATGTTTTCACAATGTCCTTTCTCTTTAGGGAAGAAGTGGAGTATTACTCCCTTGAAGAATCTTTTAAAGAATTAAGCTCTAGTGTGACTGAAAACTAGAATTTTGTACCATTGTTGAATGGTTTGAACAGGAGAGAGAGCTTGCATATAAAAGAAGCAGACTTCTGTTTACATATAAATCTCTTGCTTCTCACCAGTGCTAGCAAAGGAAACATACAGGAATTTCATTGCCCTTTAATGAAGTTTGAGAGGAAAATGTTAATTTAAAGGCGACAAGTTTGCCAGACTTGTTACTCTTTCAGTAAATGTATTTCTAAGCATGTCCCGCTACAATCAAACAAAACGTGCAGGTGAAACAGTTCCCAGTTCATGCCTCTCATTAAAGAAGTGTACTGTGGAGCATCACCATTGCTCAGTAGTTTCTACACATATTACTCATTTCTGTATAGGTACATTTATTGACATTGAATGAGATGAAAAGGAACTACCAGTGTAAAACATAGTGGAAAATAAATGAAAAAAAAGACGTGGGAAAAGATGTGGAAAGTTATAGCACAGGGAAATGCTTAAAAAAATCAGTTAAAAAATTAATGCAGTAGTATCTTATAGAATAACTGATCAGGAATATCTGAATGAGGATTAAATTAATAATAGTCCCTATTAATTTGTAGTACTAATGACACAAAGAGCCACTTTACAGTTCTGATTTTCTTGGAACTGGGAATTGCAAGTCAACCCAGACAGCTAATAGTTCCTGAGAAACTGAACCTAAATGTGATGTAGGCAGATTATCCCACTAGGAGATCAACCCAAGACTTCAGATGTGAACTACCTTTAGGATGTCTAAAACCCAGGTGCAGTTTTGTGGTTTGGACTCTTTCACTAAAATCCATATTTTAAAGTAGCATTAGCAGGTGGATTAAAATTTGTGAAGCTTTGCACCCCTGAGAGAGTTCTTCCTAGTCCCTTGCTGTTTTAAATCCTTTTTTATTTATGTTTGTCCCCATGTGAAGGAGACTTTCTGCCTTTAAAAAATTTAGTTACACAGAGCTTCATAACCAACATTTACTAGTCTCCTGGCTTTACTCAGACATTTATTATTTCTATGAATATGACCTTGATCCATCCCAAACTCTGTCATCTCCATTACAGCCTCTCACAGCTCTTTGAGTTTTTTTCACCTTCTCCTTTTGCAAGCATCTCACCTTTTTACTTTGGATAGGGTCATGCAGGAAATTTAGCCCTTAATTGTATTTCTTTCAGATATTTTTAATATCTGTCCTCTGCACCACTTTAAATAATTAGCTAGTGACTATGAGCATAACAACTGCACAGGCTTATTTTATTAATGATATAATAGGTATTTAGGATGGATGAAGGGTAGGCTGATGGAATAGCCTTTGTTTTATTGGGCATGAGCTGTATACATTATTGTTTTCCCACTTTCTGCTAATTTACAGTAGCAGAACAATAGCAGAATAGAGAAATGCAGAGGCCATAAAGCAATTGTGATTGATTAGGAAAAGACAGTAAAATCAGCAAGAGGATTTAGAAGACCGAAGAACAAATGTTATCCTTTTCATTTGTTTTGAGGATCATTTGGGGATAATACTTGCTTGAGGATAAAATGATTTGTGTGAGATTCTGCTGTTAAAGCAAAACTCCTCAGCTTCCAGGGAAGTTTTCTGGATAAGTGCTGGGCATTTCTTATTTGAGTTGGTAGGGAGTCAGTTCCAGGTCCTGGCTTTGTCTGTTCACTCAGGTGCTATGTATCTTCCTGAAGCTTGTGGCCATGGCACCCTGCAGAAGAGATCCCAGAGAACTGCAAAACCTGCGTGGCTGCAAGGCATGCCCCATACGTCCCTTACCTCAGAGTAAACCCGTGGTTTGGATCTTGCTCACTTTTGATTCACTTGTTCACCTTCGAGCTCACTTTTGATAGCCCAGTTTAGAGACTTTATTGTATGAGAGGATTGTAACATGCCACTTCAGTGTGACATGCTCTAGGGTTTCTGCTGACCAGGGACAGTGACAATCTGTTACTAAACCCTGTGTTCTGAAGTGTTGTGCTCTGGCTATATGCACAAAGTTTTGAAACATGGCAGAGATGAATTCTCTTACCCTTGAAACTTGTAGCATGGACTCTTCCATGGAACAGGGTTATCTGAAAGCAGTACGGGATTATTTTACAGCAGATAAGTCTTTATGTAGTGTCTGTATGGAAGAACCACATTTTTTGAAGGTGCTCTTATTTTGTTTTCAAACCGGACTTTAAACTCTGATAATGTTTGTGGAACAGTGAAAATATAAGAGAAAAAAAATTAAGCTGTTGTAGTTTCCTATGTAACACATATCTGGGTAAAATAAATCAGGTTCCTCATGGTAGGATAAATTTGTACCAAAGTACAGGCAATAGAGCAATTGTGATTTTGTGTTGTAATCTTTCCTCATTTTGATTAGTCTTTGCAGTTTATATGAAATGATATATTTGAAGCATTACTGACATGAAGTAGAGGTGAATCCAGTGATTTGTGTGCCACAGAAATGCTCTTCTGACTGAAAGTTTTCTGTGAAAGTATGTCTTTGAAGATGTTGGCTTTCTTGACATTTCAACATCATGGATGTTGATTTTGACCATTGCTGCATCCTACTGATGAAAACACTCTCTAGGGGGTTCCTCAAGATAGCTACATAAATATGGTGCTCTCACTGAACAAAAAAAAAAAAAAAAGAAATTCTTTAAGCACAATGGGAAAAAATAATTGAACACAGGTATATGAAGGTGAATATCATGGTAGTTTAATTATAGGGTTACTAGGTTTCATGTTAGGGCTACTAAGTTTCTCTTGGATGCTGGATGAGAATGATTTTATTCCAGTTGTGCCAGCTGCCAGCTGAACAAAAGTGGAGGTAGAAATTTAGGGCCTTATAACCAAAGCAGAAGCAAGCTGTACATTGTGCAGTCTGGGTTAAAATCTTTTAAAACAGTATCAGGAGAAACAGCGAAACAAGGTTTTGCTATGTTTTCTGAAGTTCCTTTTCCTTGGATTTCAGTGGCTGTCTGGAGTAACTATGGTCTTGGTTGGCTGCCAAAAAGAACACCTGCTAGTAGATTTAAGACAGAAAATGAGGAGAAGATAGACACTAAGCTCTTGTAGTCATATATGTAGGTTAAGAATTTGGGGGTGGAACTTGCTGAAGTTGGAACAAAAGTAAGTCAGAATGTGATGTTAGTACATTAGGTGAGTTTTTTTCAGGGGCTATGTGGATGATACATGAATAGTGTGGGATGCTCTCTCTCCCACTTATTCTCAGAGGGAGATGAAAAACCAGAATGACAAAAGAAATTATAAAGTAAATAATAAAGGGATTAAAGGAGTCTGTAGTCATTTAGACAGGTTAGTGATAGAGAGTCCTACAGGCAAGCAGAATTTAGAAACTGTTGAAGCTATTTATCAATTGAGGAGCAAATAGATCTGAAATTTAAGGACATTTTCATGGAAAACATCTATTTCTAGAAGTGTTTCTTTCCAAGGACATATAAGAGTGTTGTATTCTAGACTGTAGCTTTTCTCAATTTATTCCATTTATAGCTATCTTGTTAACGGTGAGATAGCCTTGTATTGCTTTGCTATTATAAATGAAGGTGCTTCCATGCTCCCCTGAGTCTACCAGCTGTCACTGCATAGCTCCGAAAAAGTGGCCTCCAGGGTGACCTCAGGCTGAGTGTCCAGGGCCTCGGGCCTTCCTGCTCTCACGTGGATGCCCTGTGAGCAGCCTGTCTGGCAGTCCTTGATGCTTCGGACCTGCATGGGTGTGTGGAGTCCTGCGTGTGCTGCAGCTGCCTGGGCTAACACCTGCGGCTCACCTGCAGGAGAGATGATGGCACAGGAGTTGGCTCCCGAGGGTGGCCCTCAATCTAAACTGAAACAGCCTGTCTAGTTGCCACAGCAACTGCTGGTGAGAGGAGATGTAATATCCCCCTCCAAACTGTTTTACAGCACAACTTTTAAAATGCAGAATGTATGCTTTTATGGATCTTAAGCTGTATATATCTTTGCATAAGACACCATGTCCCGGGTGGTACCAACTGTAGAAGAAGGCACTATAGGTTCAGTATTAATTTGTGTTTTTCTTCCAATAACTTATTAAGTTCACAGTCAAACAGGTCAAGAATGTTGGATGCCATTCAGTCCTTGCAGATGACCATAAATCTGCATCAAGAAGCCTACAGTGGAGATCTTCAAGTAACTTCAAAAGGAAAGACAGTCTCTTCTTCTCATTAACAGATGGCAAGTCAGAATTGTGAGTAAGAACTGTCCACCTTCAGTTTGGCATTGATATCCTTCTCCCACCTTAAACTCCTCCTAGTTGCTCAGGAACATAAGACTGAATTTATATTGCTTAATTAAAAAGGGCCAGGGATTGATCCAAGTCCAAATGGCTCTGGCTGGCTCATGTCCACACCACTTACAGTTACCACCCTCCCTGGCAGATTTAGCTTGGAGAGAGCTCGCTGAGGTGGTGCCTGGGACTCAAGCAAGAGTGTGGATGACTAGGGCTCTAGCACTTCTTTAATTTAACAATCTGAACGTAGTCAAAGAGGATCAGAAAAAACCTTTCACTCCCAATAGGGAAAGTTAAGGCAAGCTCTGCCTTAGGGTAGTTTACTTGTGTACCCAGCTTCAGAGAGGAACTGTACCTGGGCTAATAACAACAGAACACCATCCTGGACAAGCTAAGGGGTTATTAGAGCTTCAATAATGTGGATGAATCCCAGCTTCATCCTTTGAGGATGGAGCACCTAGAAAGGGGCTTCCTATGGGCCCTTGGTTAACCTTGTGCAAAGCTGCTGAAGGAAAGAGAGCAGAGTATACCTGCTTCCAAGCAAGTCTGGCAGCTGAGCAGCACAGACCCGAGTCTGCAGGGAATGAATCATAACGAGTTTCTGAGGAGGATGAACCAGACAGGAAGGAAAGCTCAATCTTTCTGGGGAAAGGAACATATCTCCTCTTTTTTCTCTCTTTCACAAGAAGAAGATGGAGTTCCAGGGTAAGGAAGAGCTGAAGGACAGAGATTTCCTCTGTCTCTGAATAAAATCGTTTTTCTTCTGCTTCACTGTCTTGTACTTCCTTTCTTTCTCACGGATCTTATTTGGGAACATCCCTTCATTTGTGTGAGCACATGCAACAAAACTTGTCAGCACTATCAGTCATCTTAGTAACCTGTTGTTTCACTGCACACCCACTTTCTGTTTGCTGGGCTACATGGGCATCAACCTGCATTGTCAATGCACGTACTTCTTGGTCTTCCTTTAATTAAAGGATATACATTTCTCCCTACATGGCCACCAGTTGCTCTCTCCCCTTATGTAGTTGTGAGGAGACGAGAAAAGAAATAGTTTTTTTTTTCTGATTACTGATGCTTTAAGTATGTTGGCAGACTAAATCTGGCCACAGTCTGTGAATTCAAAGGGTCTGGCTTATAGTCTGACTGTATGGTCCAGAATATTTATGTTTTTCTTAAATTAATGAAAATTAGACAGCATAAAGCAGTTTGCATTTGGTTTTTGGTTGGGTGGGTTTTTTTTAGTAGTTTTAGGGAAAATCAGTGTGTGGCACTTAGAACCCTTTGATTCTTTTCTGTGAGGATGCACAGGGTGTATTTAGTCTTATATTTAATGCTAAATGTGAAAAGATTGAATTTAAGCAGTAAATTCTTCTTTTTTCATCAATCCCTTGAAGACCCCTTAAGGTGACTCTTCCTTTACAAGCTGAACATCTGAAGAAACCCAAGTATCACTGCTTAATCTGAGGCTAAGAAGGGTGTTGCATTTAACAGAATTTTTTTTGTTTTCATTGCTTACAATAGAAGCAGTTATGAACAGCTCTGATGACGGGACACAGTTATGTTTTGCCTTAAAATAAGGCACAGTGGGGGGCTTTATTCAGGCTGTGAGCTTGTTAGAAAAAGCTGGGATTTCTGAAACTATTCTAAACTCTCCAAATTTGGAAGTCCAGTCAAATCTTCTAAGCTAGTTAAGTCTTTTTAGCAATAAAGGAATGAGAGACTTTCAGTATAAATACTTCTCAATGTATTAGGTATCTTGGAAACTATTTCTTCTGTTAGTAGAACATTGATGTAACATGTCTAGGACTTTTCATATGGCTTGGCAATTAAGACAGCTTGGGCCAGACTAACTGCATTGAGGTTCTTTTCAGGAGTGAAAGTACCTTATTTTCAGTCCTTCTAAGTTGGAGAAATTAAGTTTTTTGGTGTCTCCTCATTTATAGTGTTTTTTTCCTTTTGTCATGGTAACTGAAGGCACCACCTTTAATTCTTCTTCTTGGAAGTTTCTTGCTATTTGCTTTACATGTCAGTGCTCCACTGTCATATTTGGGTCATCAAAGACCTCCAAAGATGTGTTTTACAGAAGGATAAAGGAAGCATTCTCTCCATGGCCAGAACATGCGGCCGTTCTTGTGGTGGTAAATGACCTTTGCTCTCAGAAGAAAAAAAGGGAGAGGTTTTTGGCCTTGGCATACTGCTTTGGGCTTTTAAAAATCTAGCTAGATTTAAATACTCAGATCTGTTCTTGCTAATCCACCACTCCATGGCCTCTCTAAAGGAAGGCCACAGTTTCTGTGGAAGACAAAAATTTTCTTGTAAAGATTAAATAATTCTGTCCTTAATCTACTACTACTTGAATAATTCTTACAACATCAGCCTCAGCCTGCTTCATCTTCTTGTCATTTTATCTTACAGTGACTAATTTGCAGAACAAGCATACTTTCCCCTGTTTGCACTCAAGGGCATTAGCTAATCTAGTTAACAAACCAATCTAGGTCTAGAAAAAAACAAATAGAACAAGCAGCAAATGATCAGCTGAAACTGAACTACACTTTCCTTCCATGTGGACATGGTTCTCTTGGGCTTTCCTCTAGAGACAACTGAGCTTTTTCTCAGAATCCCAAAGTTCTTGGTTTTGTCATTGCTCAGTTAGGTACAGGCAACAGTGAAATACAGAACAAACCGGAGGTTACACAAATGGATTTCAGAAGTCTCAGTGTGTCTTCAATGAAGGACCTCGAAGCAAATTTATTAAACGAAAGGCTGACTTGGCAGGAAGTTCTAATCCTTTTGAAAAATACTTCTAAAAAAAGGAATATCAGAGAATGAAAGTTCAAACTGCCTACATTGCAGTATACAAATTAGTAAGCGAGTCACCTGGTAGTCTCCTTGTCCCTGGTACATGGCACTAATGTTTTCTCCCTCAGGGGTGAAAATATATATTCACTGTATACTTGTCTTCCTTCCTGCTTTTCCCTGCTCATGGATACCATGAGACTGCTGATACTTATTAAAGAACCTTTATTTTGGTTTTTTTTTCATCATACAGCAGCCATTTCAGTTGTGTCCTCAACTTTGCTCCATTTTTGGCAATACTGTAATGAGGGTTTAAGAAGCACCCAAAGTCCCTGACAAAGTACTACCATTTTTTTAAAGGATTTTTGTTTTGGGTTTTTTTTTGTTTTGGTGTTTTTTTTTTTTTTTTTGGTTTTCTTTTTGTTTTTAATCCAGTACAGAAAGATCTGGCTAGTATAGAAATATGTGGCATTGGTAGAGCTTAGCAGTACTTTTTAAATAGTTCTAAAAATACTCATTCTTTTGAGGCTAGATACAGTGGTGAGTATACAAAGCTTCTGAAAGAGCACTGGTGGAAAGGCCAGTATGTAAAATGCTGCCCAACAGACTGCAATACTCAATAATTATGAAATAAAGGTCCATCACTGAAAAAAAAAATATAGCAAATTCTTGCTTTAAGTTCAGAGATACTTACCTAGGAGGGCAGTTAAGCCAAAAAACTCCATTATATTAACATGGTACCCTCTGCAACTCTGTGCTAAGACTTTTGAACAGAGAATACACTGAGACAGGCAGCTGGGGTAGTAAAACTGTGTTTTCTGGAGGGTTTATAGGAACCAATCACATGCAATTTGTTTAAATTAGTGGTGAGCAGTTCTACATTAACAATTCTCTCAGTGCTAGTAAGTAGGAGTGTCTGGAGTGTGGCACTTTGAATACTCAACTCTGAACTTTCAACACACCCAGTGCTTTCATAGCAAAAGGATGGAGCTGAATCTTTTCTGCTCAGATATTTTTACAAGCTCTTACTTTTTTCTGTTTTGTTCTGTGATTGTTACCACTCTTTGTACAAGAGAATAAATTAGCTGTTGCTCCTATATTTCCTCTAATAGCCCTATTAAAAGGCACCATTTCTGTTAGGATATTTCATGGCTAATGACTGGGCAGATTGTTCTTGCCCCTAGATGCAGTTACCTAATTAGTGATTATCCTGTTACACAGCACTTTAGCTGTATTTCCTTTTCTTAGCCCACAGAGGACAGAGAATCACAGAACAGCTGGGGTTGGAAGGGACCTCTGGAGATCATCTAACTCTCCTGCTAAAACAGGGTCACTTAGAGTGGATTGCACAGGATCGTGTCCAGTCAGGTTTTGAATACCTCCAGAGATCGAGACACGAACACAGGAAAATTATTTTTGCCAGTGTCGTGACCTCTACTGCAGTCCATCTACTTATTCTCCTCCTTCTGCTTTCATCTCTCTCACCATCTTCCTTGCAGATAAATTTATTAGAGAAAGAGTGAAAATCCTACTTTAGAGCATCCAGTGGGGAAGTTTTTCCATGTGAGGATGGGATTTGGAGCACAGTTTCGTCACCACTCTCTCTGCTTTGGTGGGTACAGTGCAAAGCTCCCATCAGTTCACATCCTTTGCTGTAGTGCAGAGCCTCAGCAGCACTGTGTGTTTTCTTGTATTTTAAATTGTGATGGATTTAAAGAAGCCTGAGAGCTAGGACACTTCTGCTGTGCTCCATAAGACAGCTCATGGTCTTTCTCCTGGTTTCCTTTAATGATGAGAGGAAGTAACCAGTGATGGCTTTCAACACCTTAGCGGCAGTGACCATCATTCGAGCATGGTGTGTGGCCCCACCACCCAGTGGGTTTCAGCATGGAGATGTTTCAGCATGGAGATGTTTCAGCATGGGGATGTTTCCTAGCAGGAGAAGCCTTTTCCTTAGGAGTGAAGAGGTTTTGAACTTTGAGTTTATGGCACTGTAGGGCAAATACTGCCCTTCTGAGAACAAGATCCACTCAGAACAAATTAGGGTGCATTTGAATAACAGATGGGGAGGGAAAAGCTTCTGAAGTTTCTCTAGAGAGGGCAAAAGATCTGCTCACTGCACCATCCAGCCAGTGTGCAGAGGGATTTGTGTGAGTGGAGTAGAGGGATTTGTGTGAGTGGAGTAGAGGGAGGAAAGAACAAAGCCAGTAAATCTGCTGGTACCCAGATGCTCAGGAAAGGAGCTTCACATTTTGTGGCTGAGAATCAAAATTTTTGGATCCTGTTACTGGAAGTTCTTCTCTTCTTCAAAATGTGGGGAAAAAAATAAAACCACAACAACCTTTTGTTTTATTATAAAGAGCCTTTCTGCTCTGCCGTATACTATACTGACAGTATTCACTGTATACTTGTCTTCCTTCCTGCTTTTCCCTGCTCATGGATACCATGAGACTGCTGATACTTATTAAAGAACCTTTATTTTGGTTTTTTTTTCATCATACAGCAGCCATTTCAGTTGTGTCCTCAACTTTGCTCCATTTTTGGCAACACTGTAATGAGGGTTTAAGAAGATAATGTCTAAACAGAAGTCAATTAGTCATATTTACAATGGATGTACAAGGACCTGAAAAAACTCTTAGAGTACAATTTTGGTAATACTTCCCTGATATCTCATAGTTTGGCATGCACAAAGAAGCATGAAGGATTTTTCAGTGGATGTTGGTTCAATTAGATTTTGGGCTTTTTGCAGGCAATTTTTAGTTCACAAATTCTAGTGATAATCTGAGAAATAAATAGGTTAATATATTATACAAATTCTCATTCTGCTGTTAATAGGTCTCAAAATTATCCTGAAGGAAAAATGTAATGCTAATGGTAGTATAAGGCTCATGGCCTAGTTGTCATATCTTGGAATATCAGCGGTGTTACAAAAATTTCCATTTGTGTGAGAGCGTTCAGCTTCAGACCAAAGGTCTTTTCAGTAAGTGTGAACATTGTGCTTGACTTGGATGAGTCTTGGGGAGAAAATTTCCTTATGATTATTTAATGAATGGGATCTATTCAGTTAGCAAGCATATGAAATGGAAGATGCCGCTTGCCTATTCGGTTTTTATGTTTAGTATTACCATTTATTTTCTTAACCAGACTTTCCCAACTCTATAGTTTCACCAATGCATTTCAGTATGTTGAGAGGTTTAATGATAAGCTCAATCATTCAAAAATCTTATTAATTCAATAATAGCAGGCTTGAGGCCTGTCTGTGTCTCAGTCTTTAGCCAATGAAGATGCTAACTTCAAATTCACTGGTTTTGAGATTAATTTTTCCTGCAAATAATCCAGTTATTTGATTTTTCATACAGAAACAGAGAAATTATTATTTCTGAGTTAGTTCTTTTCTATTCTATTCTATTCTATTCTATTCTATTCTATTCTATTCTATTCTATTCTATTCTATTCTAGTCCATTCTATTCTATTCTTAAATTTCTTTCATTTATTAATATTTTAACATATGATTTTTTACTTACATAAATGGGAAAATATTCAGTAGGAGATAAGGAAAGTATTTCATCTTAGCAATGTCTTTTAAAAGCTAGAAATTACTCACTGTTTACTCTAGCCAACCTTGCTCCTAAGTAAATTTCTATGTTATTTTTCATCTGTCTTTGAAATTGTTCCAGAGGTAACAGGAAGGTAACAGGTAGGACAAACAGGATTTGTCCTATTAGTGGCTTGTTCTCTCTTACAAACTAAATAGGTCACAGTACCTACAGGAGTGGAGGGACTAGAGTTGTGGTCATATACATCTTGACTTTTAGAACCAAGACTGGAAACCTGTCTTGCCTGAAATACTTTTTCAGGGACAAAAATGATTTAGAAAAACGTCACCATACAGTTAAAATAGTTTTAAGTGGTCACTGTTCTCCATCCCAACACCCCACAGTACTTACTGCTTTCTGCCCAAATTCAACTTCTCTTACATGCAGTAGGAGAGGGTAAGATTTTATTATTGAGTCCTCTGCTTTGGCATGGTATTGCCATGGTCATGAAAAAAAGCACTAAAATTACATGCTGACTGTGCCAGATACATCTGAAGAAAATCCCTGTACAATAATTTGTGCACTCATTCAAATTGTGCTATTCATATGGTAAGGGTGGGATTATTCTTTATTTCTGCACTTGGCGTACCAAGGACAAAGTAGTGCTTAGCTCATTCTCTCCCTCATCTTCCTGCAGAGTGGCTGGCACAAACTTATTTCTTCTATTCTGGGCACAGAGAGATGTCCAGGAGGTTGATTCTTGACAAGGTGGGAAAAGCCACGTCTCGGCTGTTTCTGCAGCAGCCAAAAGGCTAGAGGCAGAGCCATGGGCTGCGGGATGTAGAATAATACCCCATTTCTTCCAGTTACAACAAATCCATCTCTGGTGTCACGTGGAGTGCTGCAATTCTGCTGATTAAAAAGGCACCTAATTCACAGATTCCTAATGGCATGTGGGATACAACTGCAAAGCCAGTATCTGCTTTCATATGGATAGCAATTTAAGTTGACAACTCAACCTAATCTTTTTGTAGTATTTTTTGAAGTGTTATTAGACACTTTCTGCTCCTCATTCATTTGTCCCCATGCTGTAATAGTGAGTTCTACTTAAATGGCAATTGAAGTTTCCTGTTTTCCTCATTTACTCTGCTCAGTTGACAATGTACACTACTGTCAAATGTTGCAGAAATGAAAATAACAAGTTACAGGATGTTGTTTAAAATATTTGACAATTAGTGACTTCTAATGGCCCCTTCTTGTGGGTCTAAGCAGGTAAATGAATGGTGAGGGATTTTAGCATCTTTCAGAATTTGGGCTGTAATTCACATAGAGTTGCTAACATACAATATTTACACAGGTGGAAGCAATATTACCTGTTCTACTGCACTCTGAGCATCTGTTCAAAGATGGATGTGGTTGATATCCAAACGACTTGAACACAGCACGTGCAATGTGGGCAGAAAGACCGGGATGTATTTTCAGCTGTTTATGCTTGAGTGAGGGCAACTTTGGAAATCAACAAAGTGGGGGAACAAAGAACCACCTCCTGCCTGTTGCAGAATTGGGATCAGTCCTTTTTCTAGTATTTCTGGTATTTTCTTTTCAGATCAGTTCCTTGACTATGATTATGGCACAAAGCTAATGCATGGGCATATGATGTAAATAAACATCCCTACTGCAGACATGCATTCCTTGTCTGGATGGCTGAGATGGCAGTGGGAGAACAAAGAAAAGAAGTCATGCCCCAGTTCCTTTGGCTGCAACCTTCCTTCTATGAGCATGTGAAAGGAAATTGCCCAGGAGTCATAAGCATGTCTCTATCTGATGTGGGCACAATGTTGACAACTCTCCTATGTTTAAGCTACTGGATCTGCAGCAAGATATCAACAGCCTCAGGAGAAAAATTAGCCACACCCTCACCATAGAAAGTGTCTCAGCTGATGAAAACTGAAAGGATTTCTTTCACATTGGTGATGCTGTGGAGATTTGCTCCTGTCACAGCAGCACTTACTTCCCAGAAGGACTGCCACATCAAGTAATATCTGAAACAAGTGCATTACCTTTTTTTCTGTATGAATAGAAGTAATCAAAAGTGCTCAGGAATATTTTGGAACTGTAGTGATTTTAAGGAGAAAAGGGTAGAATTTTTCAGCTGGTTTCATTGATAAATCCAATAATTTTGATGTTTTTGAGGGGGGGAAAGAGTGTAAAGATAATTAGTGTCATGGAAACTATCAGATGCATAGTAGTTTTACTCTTTTTTTTCCCTTTTAAATTAGGTCCATTTAAATGCATTCATTCAGTGGTGTGCTGAAGGCTCTGCAAGAACAAGGCATGCACCAGGAGCTTTGTACTCCTTCGGTTACTACGTGATATATAGAAATTCCAGTTTGCAACGTGCAGGTTCTTTTCAGTTGCTCTATAGAAAATACAGCCAATACAAATTAATTGCTTAAATTTGTTGTATCCATCCCTGATCATAAATTATTATGCAGGTGTTATTTAGTACTTCCAAAATTTCTATGGGCTAAAGGAGTCTTACTAACATCTGTCTACTTAGAAATAAGAAAAGGAGGACTAGAAAAGCATAATGATTTAACAGTTTTGTATAATTCTCTTTCTAAGAGCACAAACTTATTTTTCAATGCCTTAACCTTAAAACCATTCTTTACTCACTAGCTTTCATACTCTGTCATCCAGATATCTGAAAAAAAGTAAATAGCTCCCAGGGATGTGAAGCAAGTTAAACCTGGTGCATGTAATCACAGTGCTTTTTTTTGGCTTGTTTTTGTTGCTGCTTGACTATATTTGTCAATACATCATTAAAACAAACAAATAAATTAAAATTCATTAAAAGGAGCTGCAAAATCAAGCATTCAAATGTTAGGTCTAATTGACTTTAGAAAGCTGTAATGCTTTAACTACTGCAGCAGCACTAAATCCTGTAGTTTTGAAGGGTGTTGTACCAGGGAGGAATAAGAAGCCTGGGTATAAAGCCACCTCCAGTGTGTAGAGTGGCTAACTTCTTAACTAGTCTCAATTATATGTACTAATTTTGTTTGAGTAGGACTTTAATTACTTGACTGCCTTTTGTTTGGTTTTTTTGTCTTCACTGCCTGAGTACTGAGCTTTTCCTGAGCACTGGAGCCACACAGTAGATGGACTACCTCACAGGCAGCTTGGGAAAAGGGTTAGGAGCAACCCGAGAGAAAATCCTGCTTACTCACCAATCAAAATCCTGGGCTGAAGCATGCACAGCACAGCCAGAGATTTTAGCTGCTAAATTCTAGTAAGTCTATTAGAAAAACACAGTCTGAGTTTTTCTCTGGTGCTTTTACAGACGTCTGCTCTACTTCATGGATGCATTAGACCTTTTCAGAGGATTGACTGAGAGTTTTTTTAAATATGGGCAAGATGTTTCCAGACAGCTCAAGCTGACAATAATAAGTCTCAGGAGGACTTATTAGCTCAGGTGTGATTAGAAATCAAGCTGTCTCTTTGTACTTGTGCTGCACCGTGGCCAAGTGAATAATGTTTCCTATTACGTGGTGTACTGAAGAGTGCAATGCATAAACATCCAAGTGGCTACCACCAAAGCTGTCTAGGCCCTTCTGAAACTGGTGCTCATCTGGAGCTAAAAAACCCCACATGAATGCAAACTGGTGCCAAGTACCTCATGCCATCTCTTCACTGGTGTGAGCATGACTGGGGAAAGAAAATGTCCCCTCCATATGCAGTAAGTCATTAATGTAGGAGCCAGTTCCTTACCAGGGCTTCAATGTCCAAACCCTTTTCAGGGCTGAGAGCTGCTTAACTACAGAGGTTCTGAGGTCTTTGACAAGAGAAATGGTTGCGGCTGCAGTTTGAATTTACAGCTCCTGTTTTAAAGTGACAAGAACATGCAGGATTCATTGTTAATTTCATCCCAGATTTTCTTTATTTTTCTATTGTTTCTACTATTTGTGCTTTGTCACTTATATGTCAACATTACCAGGCACAGTATTTTCTTTGTGGCAAAACTTTATGCTCTATTTTTATGAACTAAAGCATAAACTTTCACCCCAAAGAAAATGAACTGTGGTGACCATGTTATTTAAAGCTGCAAGAGGATAATAAAAAATAAAAGGTGGTGTTACACTGCAAGAAGAAAATGGATTTTGTTTATGACACTGGGAACAGCTTATTAGTTTGGGCTTTCTACCCCCTAACAGAAAGTCTTTATGGAAGGCTTATTTTTGTCATAGAATCATAGAATAAGCTGAGTTGGAGGGGTCCCATCAGGATTGAGTCCAGCTCCTGGCCCTGCACAGCACCATCCCCAAGGGTCACACCACGTGCCTGAGAGCATTGTCAAAGCACTTCTTGAATTCTGTCACACCGATGCTGTGACCACTTCCCTGGGGAGCCTGTTCCAGTGCCCAACCACCCTCTGGGTGAAAAGCTCTCTCTGATATCCAGCCTAAACTTTCCCTGACTGACCATGCAATTTCCTTGAGTCCTTTCACTGGCTACGAGAGTGAAGGGATCGGTACCTACCCCTCCTCTTCCCCTCTTGAGGAAGTTGTGGACTGCAATGAGGTGTCTCCTCAGTCTCCTCCAGGCTGAACAAATCAGGAGACCTCAGCTGCTCCTTGTAAGGCTTCTTCTCCAGACCCTTCACCATTCTTGTGGCCCTGCTTTGGACTCCCTCTAATAGCTAAGTATCTAATTGCTTAGTGTTTGTCAAATGTACATAAGCACCTGTGTATCAAAGTACTGGGAAAAAATCAGTGTAACCACAGCAGTGTTTCCCTTTGAGCACTTTCTGAAATGAAGCCTGGGTTTTCCTCCCTTGTTCTCTTCAGAAAGTGTTACACAAACACATCCAGGACAACGTAGGGAAGTCCCGAAATCTATTTTTTTTTTATCTATTGCTTTTAAAAAATGTCTTCAGTCCTCAGATATTTCACGCTGAGCAAAATACAGCATTCAAAATTCTGCCTGAACTATTGTAAAGAAAATTTAACCAATTTGATATGGCTTTTCTCATAGCAGTATTTGCCAGTTCTCATAATGCACATTTATGAAATAAAGTGTTCATGCCTCTGGAACCACAAGAGAAGGGAAAGAAGAGCTTTTAGTTTTGTCTCATGCATGGATGTACATTGTTTTGTGTTAATTCCCTATTGTTTTTTATTCTTTGTCTTCACTGTCTGAGCACTGAGCTTTGCCTGAGCACTGGAGCCTTGCAGTAGGGACACGTGCTGGAGAGTCTGCTCGTTGAGCCATGGATGCCAGGAAGGCACTGAGGAAGGTGGAGTGAAGGTGAGATGAAGGCAGGTGGTTTGGTCTTGGAAACCAGGTGTTTTGTCTTTTGCTGGAAGTTTCTGGTTGTTGCGAGGGCTCAGTGATTGGGAAGATGGCTCAAGTGGGTTTACTCATGTTTGACTGGGAAGAAAGCTCTGAGGCAGGTTTGAGAAGGTATTAGGTTGGAAAGGTGTTGTCATATGCAGTAGCTTGGCAGATAAAGATGCAGACTGGGTCCTTTTGTGGTGAGTGTGTTTGTGCTTCCTTACTTTGACTTCACTGGGGAGAAGGGATGGGTTGGGGTGGTCCCATGTGACGTCTGGTTGAAAGTGGCCAAGATGTGAGCTGCCACTGCCACATGAAATGGATGTTTGGCAGCCCCAGTCACAGCCTGAAATGCAGCATTTGTCATTCAAGCTTTCACAGGTAAGGGTGAAACAACAGCGTGTCAGAACCAAATTCTTCTGCAGGGTCAGAAAATGCGACCCCACCTCTCCTACCTCAATCTTCCTGCAATGCAGTTCCCAGTCTCAGAAAATATGTCCCTGTCAGTCTGGTAAATATGAAAATGTTGTCTGAGTTCGCTATAACTCTTACACTCTTGCCTGGATGGCAATTAGGTTTTTGGCCTTCTGACACCAGCTGTGTAGGTGAGCCAGAGCAGGTCTCCCATCTGTGCCCAGATCCGTAGCATCCTGGCTCCACTCCTGGATCGTGATCTCAGTAGTTTGAACTCAGGCTAAGGGCATGTAGGGGATATATAAAACTGCCCCTGAGAATGACTCCCATAAGCTTTGATTAACCAGTTTGGAGCCTTATCTTCTAGATATTTTCTGAGGAAGTGGATGGAAGAAGAGGACTAACTGTAGGGAAGTATTCCATTCCATTCTCTGGCTGCTTAAATAAATATGAAGCTGGCAAATTCTCTTTTCACTCCTATTACTGTTTTTCTCTTTTTGTTCATAACTCCCAAGCAATGTGAAATAAAATGGTACAGTTTCAAAGGAAAAGTGGATTATACTCACTTGGAGGGAGGGAAGGAAGAAGAAATCAGGTTTTATATTTTGACAGAATTCAATCCAGACTTTAAAAAAATAAAATGAATAATTTTGCAATATTTTGTAAGACTATGTTTTCTAAAGACATAGCTAATCAGATATGCATGCAAATTTAACATGGGTTGCCAAGTCTCATGAGGTTTTTTTTTGGGTTTTTTGGTTTGTTTTTTTTTTTTTTTTTTTTTTTTTTTGCTACAATTATGCGGCGTAAAAATTGGCCTCTTGTGAGAAGTTGCTGACAGCTCAGCAGTTCTGCTTCAGTGCTGGCTGCAGAGGGTGGGATGGCTGCCAGTGCAGGAAAGTGGAAGATGGCTTTGGGCTAGCAAGCAGGATGCTTCCAGTTGAGGCAGGTGTTGCATAGCCTGCACTGGTTTCTGCTGTCCCAGCAGTGACAACCTGTGTGACAAAACAAGAAGCCTGCAGTATCTCCTCACCCATCCTTTCCCATTACACAGGGTGAAGTGAGAGAAAGAGAAGCAAAGCAGAAAATGTAGCAGGTGCCCAGAATCTCTGTATTTCCCCATTTTACCCTCTGTTTGCATGTAATCATATCCCAGAGGGAAAAAGGTGAGGTGAGGAAAGGGGTAAGAACAGTTTGGAAATAATATTCATAATAATATTAATTTTGCTTGTGTGTTATAATCTTGTGAGATTGGCCATGCTCTGTGTGTATGTATATATATATACATATATATACATACACACACCTGTATAATTTGATAAAATTTGCAACTTGAAAGAAAATGGGAGGCAATAAAGCATTTTAGAATATTTCTCCATTGCTGTGATATTTAAGTGCTGGAGGTAGCTATATCTTGATTAATTTGGTCCCTTTTTTATATGGATTTTTTACAAAATACCTAATTACCCCTTCTAGACATCAATCTATTGGTATTAAAAATCCAATGCCCAATTTTATTGCTTTTAGAAGAAAAATATGGTGTAGTTCATTTTTCTGTTCTATTTGCTCATATGCTCTTGTTTATTTCAAGACAAGAACTTAGTTATCAGGTATTATTACCTGTAGTAAGTTCTGATGAATGGCTGTGTAAGCCAACAAAATCTGTACAGAGATTCAATCAATACAGAGCTTTGGTTTGTGCCAAACGGTGGCTGGAAGACAGATCTTCATAGCCTCACTTGTCTCATTACAGTGTTCCACTTGGTTCCGTGGTCAGACTGGGAATTAAACCATGTTAGACAGCCAGCTGAAATGAAGAAAACTTGTTCATTTTTACTAGTCTGCAAATAAGTGAGAGTGAGGGCTAGGTGGTAAACAACCTGGAGTAATGAATGCTAGGCTGACTCCCTTGCTGCTGTGCACAGCGTGAGGCCACCTGCAGGCGTGCAAAGCACAGACACTAAATCTGATCTGTCTGCTTTCTGCACTCTCGTTTTGCACGGTTGTGAACTGCACGAGTCACGGGATGAGGACCAGCAACTGAAACAACGTATGGGCTGGACATGTGCCACAAGGATCTGAAGCAGATTTACTTTATTGCCATGTGGCACTGTCATCTTCAACATGACACTGCTCCCCAGGTCCGTGGGATGGAGGCTGGATGTGTAGTACGGCGTCTGTGGCACCGTGCTCCAGCTCCAGGCTCAGAGCCCACGTTACGCCCAACCTGGAGCTGCTATGCCTCCTGAGTCTCTACCTAATAGGGAACATCCCATTATGTTCAGCTTTTTGGGTGTTGCAGAGGAGCATTGTCACATGTTGTAACTGAAATGGTGAGATTTGTTGCTCGAGCTATAATTCCCTAAGTGTGAATGTTTTCAAGTGCTAATTTTAACTTAAAGACCAAAGATTTGATGACTATTTTTAACTTAAAGACTTGATTCTCTGTGCTAGGAAACTAAAGATGGATACAGTCAAAGGATGTTATAAATACAGCGTGCCTATTCTAACTCCTTGCTTTCTACGTTGATCACGTAATGGGTATTTCAACCTGAGTGATTTGTATTGTAAGGGAATGTTGACTTTTTTTGCAAGTTATAATTGAAATTTAAAAGGGAGAGATGTAAAACCTCAACTTTATAGTAGATGAGTGGTTATATTATGGGTTGAAAAAGATAATGGTCAAGAAAACGTCTGGTACTGCAGCCTTTGTACATATTTTAAAGGGGTGTTTGAGGGCAGACAGCATATCAAAGCTGATGAATACAAAATGGATCACTTATGTACTTGCTATGAAATCATTAACGTTTGACACTGTGTGTCACATTGAGACAGTAGCTCATATTTTTCATTTACACAAACAGAAGAGAAGAGGAGCAGAATTATCTTAATTTCATGTCAAACACACCAGTTTTTCCTTTTAAGAACTTTATAGTCAAATTTCGTTGGTATATAGCCCATTAGATTTGTACTCAAAGACAGAACAGAGCTCAGTGAAGCTGTTTTATCTCCTGCTGTAGGTAGCTTCAATTGTTCAGAACATGGTTACTCATAGAAGTAGTTAAAAAAACTTAGTGTTTTTAATGATTATTGGAGAATATTAATGAAAATAAATATGGAATTCAGACTCATGAATGGACATACTGCAGGTCAAATGAGCTATGAGTGTGTAATGAACAAAAGACATTCAGTTTAAGCTCTGTCAAATTAACTTTAATTTTGAATTGTGAGTATTCAACTTCTGATACATTTTTGCAATGAGCAGCTTATTAAATATCCGTAGGAGAGGATGCAAATGCATAAAACATGCTCCAAAGAATTTTGAACAATGAATGCAGTTATGGAAAACATGTTCTGTTCCTAGGCAATTCTTGTTGAGTAATAAGTGCTAAATTTGACTTAATTGCTGGCTATTATTATTCCTTACTGTTTCATGTGGTAAAACCATTGAAAATGACCCAATTTTGTGAATTGAGGATTAAATGAAAAGAAAGTGAAATAGCAAGGATGATTTATTTCATTTTGTACTGAGAAAAGCTTTCTAATCCATTGTGTAAAAATAAGGTGAATTCAAAATATCTTGGTAAATCTTCTCTGAGAAACAGAGGCTTTATTATGTTGTAATGGCATGAGATTAGATGGAGCAGTGCAGTCAGTATGTGCAACCAGCAGTGAGAGAGTGACTTTTGCTCTGAGTTTTTACCCAAGACACCTTATTTGATCCAGTTCTAGCTGGGCAGTGATCATTGTGTCTAATTAAGATTAGTCAGTTTAGACTGGCATGGGCTGCATGTACATTAGGGCTGAATATTTAGGCTGTATCTAGGCAGTGAGTGCGAGTATATCTGGAACTGCTTTGCTAGTTCTTTGTTCCGTGGACATGAGCAGGTGTGGATGGGCATGTACAAGACACAGAAAAGCTGTAGTTGCATACAACACCAGTAGCTAATTAACCATGCTCCTCCCATGGCAAAGTTGCATTTATCAGTTATTGTACCTATGCAAAGCATTGCATTTGTGGACTAAGGAAAGGTGACTGATCACAATCTTATCTTTCATTGTTGCTCTTTTCAACAAGAAATGCATTAAAGACTATTAATGTTTAGTATGAGATCTTAATAAACAAATATATTAATAGTCTAATAACAGCATTATAACATATATATATATGTATATAACATTATATACTGTACATTATAATATTAGCCCTGTCACCTTTTATCTAAGATACGAATTTTGTGTTGCCCAATCGACTGTTATAATATCTTGGAAAGAGGCATGTGGGTTGTTAGAGAAGACTGAGAGAAACATGACTTGCGTTTGAAGCGGAAGGTGAGCCCCATCTCTGGTGTTGATGCAATTCACCGAGAAAAACTCTACTGTAGAAAGTTCCATTCTGCCAGAAGGATGAAATTATTTGCCAAATCCTCACAGTATTAGAACTATGAGATACCTTGATGCTCAGCTATTGATATATTTTAAAACAGGGATTAGGGCCTTGCACCTGATATTGCACGGAAAATGCACGTAATCCAAAACCAAATCTGATAATCAAAATGGGTATGGAGATGTGGTCCATTAAGCTGTGTCACCTGTTATTCACTCTTCTGTAGGGATTAAGGTGCTGATCTGCAGCTGAGTGGTGATGAAAGTACAAACATTCTAGGGAAGTGCAGGCCTCACCAGCTGAGAAGTAAGTGAATCAGTTTCATTGTGGTAAGGAAAATCAAATAAAGTTTACTGCTGTCATTTCTGCAGGCAGACCAATATCCACCAGTGCTTTGTGCTGCTGGTTTCTGTACACACATGCACACACATACACATGTATGTATATGTGCATCATCTTTTCACAGCCAGTCTGGAAGGCAATATGAAGAATTTAATGCGATTCTATGTGCCATCACCTGTGCATATGTAGAACGTTATGGCAGAAAGTAGTCTTTGTGGTTCTCTACAGCTTCATTATGTATTAGTACCTTTGAACACAATACCTGTACATGGTTTGACATGTCAAAAGGTGCAATTAAAAGGTGAGCTTTCAGATTAGCTGTTAATAAGAACTGAAAAAGGAGGGTGAGCCTTATTGAATTTACATTTATAAGTGTGCACAACTGCAGATTTGATAGAAATGAATGTAGTTATAATTAAAATGGTCTTTCTATAACATTTTCTATTCAGGCAATTAGAAAAAGAAGGCTAACCTTTGTGCGAGTCTTTCTTGAAGAATGGCTTCCTTAGGGAGAAACTGAAATCCCTATTTTAACTCCCAGGCTTAATTACAGTTGCATTTAGCCTACGTGGCAAACCTCTCCTTTTTGTCTGCCTTTATTTTTGCATTAATTTTTGGAAAAGATATCTTCTTTATATGGCTAGGTGAAAAGTCATAGAACAGAGCAGCATCCCTCCATAGCTGAGACAATACTGGAAAACAAATGAATAGGATTACAATAAGTAGCCATCAAAAAGGCTGAACCTCTAATTTTGACCTTTAAAAGCCTGCAGTTTGCTTAAATGCAGGGATCTTGATGGGCAGTGTGCCAAGATTGTGAGTTTGATTTAATATAATCTGGAATAAGTAGTCTAAATCAGATAGGAGTCATGGCTGTTAGAGTAACATGCAGCTGACATAAGCAAGGAGACCTTTCAGACTGTGGGTTGGAACTCTTAACCACAGATGAAATAATTTCTCTCTTAATGCCTTAACCTTATGTCCCTTACATGACTCGTATAAAAACTTGTAGCATACTAATATTTTAGATGCATTATGAAAATACTATTGTGTATTTCTTTTGCTTTATTCATTAGAAAACACCGTTATGTAGCCAAGTTAAGTTCACAACAAGTCCCATTCACTTTTATGTTAATGGAAGTTTTATGGATTATTTTGTAAATAAGGACCTGATTCTCTTTGCCATTGTCCCTTGCTGATTTGATTCTCTAAGAGACAGTGAAAATAATCAGTTCCTGAGAGAGTGAAACCAAAGAGCCACACCTGTGCACATGAAATCATCCACAGAAGCTGCTTTAAAAATTGCTCACTAGAGGACAGGCTCAAAGACACGATTAATATTGTTGGGTTTTTTAGCATATGAATGTGTAACTCAGGTGTGTTCAAGGTTTGCCTTTCTCCTGAAGTTACAGTTAGTAAGGTACTCCTGTCAGAACGCAGTCCTAGTGCTGCAGCAGAGCTGCATTTACTACATCTGAGGGGGAGGTGAGATTCATACACTGTGATTCATGGTGTGACACTTGGGGATGGTGCTGTGCAGGGCCAGGAGCTGGACTCGATGATCCTTGTGGGTGCCTTCCAACTCAGCTTATTCTGTGATCCTGTGATTCTGTGATTACTGACTGGTGCAGCATGGAGGGGGAGGGACAAGGCCAATCCGGTTTTTTTTGAGGGCTCAAAGTACACATGATGTGGATGTGGGCAATGAAGTTCAGGCCGGTTGCTGACTGTAGGCACCCACTGTGTGCTGGACTCACAGGCTGCCCCTGGATGTTGTGCAGGCTCCATCCTTGGAGGTATTCTAAAGATAACTGGAAAATGTCCTGAGCAACCTGGCATGATCTTGGAGCTGACCCTGCTGTGTGGGGGAAGTTGGACCAGAAACCTTCTGAGGTGCTTTTTAGTCCAGATTGCACTACGGTCCTGCGTAGTGACCAGCAGCTGATCGCTGTTCAGTTGTCCTGTGGCAGTAGCACAATCTCCTACCTGTGGTGGCACCAGCTGCTGGAGGACCCTGTGTTCACACAGCCAGAGGGTTTCTCCAGTGGTACCCGGGCACACAGCTTCGGCCATGGGACCACTGGGAGTGGGGAGCACACCGACAGTGCAATGTGGATTTCAACTTAAATACAGCCTCTTCCTTACAGTCAGCAGTTGGTGTTGGCACTATGCTGCTGAGGATCTGGATCTTAGCATGGCTTGGAAAAATCTCAGGGTGTTCCAAAGTGCTGTCAGACTGTCATATATCTGACAGGCCGTTTTTGCCAACAGACAGTGCTGGAATATTATTTCTTACCTTTTTTTTT
>VZRQ01003009.1:918458-947708 GCA_013397975.1 Machaerirhynchus nigripectus | reverse complement strand
TTTTTTTTTTTTTTAATCCCTTTCTTAGTAATTGGAAGCAGTAGGACACAATTTGTTCTGTATTTCGTGTAGAAAACTCTCGCACATTACAGGTTATCGCTGCATTAGGTTAGTCAAATCTAACTGGTTGCACTTAGAACTTTTTTTTTTTAAAATTATCAGGCATAGATATTACTCCCCATTGAGTTAATTTAAATTGTATTTTGTTTGAAGTAAATATTCAGGAGTGGTTTTTCCACTTCGCTCTCAGATGAATATAAATATGGTTCTGTTGCAAAGCATTCTTTGCCTCAGGCCCTGTTTGTTATAATATTATACTTACAATATAAATAATTCAACAGGTAGACATATCAATAGATGCTGACAGTTTTGGCCATCAGGCACAAATAAAACAAATTCTTTATTTAAATAAGGCATTTATAAACATGGGACTTTAAAAAAATTTTTTTTTAGGGGTCAGGTCACATTCAGGTGTTAAGATTCTGTTCCTTTTATGAATTCCACTGAAATTTCCCTTTTTCACTTTACAGAGAGTTCCTAAGTTCAGTTAAATTGTGGAAGAAGTATTTTGCCTTAACTTGCTTTAAAATGCCATCTATGTATTAGATTCTATGAAATAGCTACATCCTCATAATAGCTTATTTTTTTGAATAACATGATGATGTAGGTAGTACAGTGAAAGCATTACTTACATGTACTTGAATGTCAAAAATTTTGTTTAAAAGCCTTTCCTTTTTAGCACATAATAGCATTCTTTGTTTACATTTTTATAAATACTAATTTCCTTCTTATTTCTCAGCACAGTTTATCATGAATAAGTAAGATATCCAGCCTCATACAGACTGGTTCAATGCAGATCTGTAAGCAGAAATCTTACAGGTTAGTATTTAGATAATATGGATGTAGATAGCAACGGTTTAAGTCACTTCATGTACTGATGGTGTGCTCACTGGTAAATCAGATATATTGGAAAATACCACATTAAATTGTTTAAAATTATTGGGAAGCACAGATAGCAGTACGTTTGCATCTATGTCCACTTCAGTATAGCTGAAGTATAAGGGGAGACATCCTAAAGGATAAAGGGTACTGCAAACTTGGTGATGTCTTCACATCAAAAGAAGGTGATCTGAAGAAAATTCATTCTGTGCAGTACCTCATAAAAAGTGCTTGAGTTTGTAACAGATCCTTAAAATTTCTGTGGGTTTCACTTCAAGCTTGTGAACCACAAGTAATGCACTAGGTCTGGGGATTTGCATGCGGAATTGCAGGTCTGTAATCTACTAATAGCTTTCACTTTACGGTTGGCAAAATATTTACAGAAATTGCCAATGTCTGCAAGAAGACTTTGATACTTCGCCGTGGAAATATACTTAATGCAGCATGCTAGATTTTTTTGTTTGCTTTCATGGACTATTTGTTCACAGGAGATAGGGAATATCAGCCTGGTTTTGTAAGAAACTGAACTTTTACTGACATTCATAGGAGTAAAAGTCACTCAGTACTTTATAACACTCAGTATCTCGCAATATCACAGTTTATGTTGTTGGAATAAAATATGACAGGATAAATTGAAGGGGATTTAAACAGTGTATGCCATTACCAGTTCTTGTGTTGGAAAGAAGAGTGATGAGCAAAGCTTAATGCAATGAAGCCAAAGCTTGGTTTCAAGCACAGCTGTTAGTAGCTCTGATGATAAAGCTGTCCAAAGAATGGCAATTCTCACTGGCAAATACTTGCCTGCTTGTCAAAGACTTGCTGCTTGACTAAGTTATCTAACAATGTTCATGACCAGGCTGAAAAACATTAGACTCAGGATCATCGCTGCATATGTTTCCTTTATAGCTTCAAGGACTGGAATTTAAAGTACTAATACAATATTGTTGTAGAAGTTAATCAGGAAGAGAAAGTCAAGGTTGGGCATACAATACATAGAAGTCTGCCGTTTTAATTACGTATAATTGCAGTGTGATGTACTATGTGCTACAGCTGGTACATGACATTCTCAACAATAGGCAATATTTACAGTATCCTTTTGGGATGCTGATTTACTGGCTCCTTGAATCTTTTGGGTATTTCCCAATACAGGTATCCAATAATGTTATAATAGCAGAATACTTATTTAACATATTAATTAATAGAATTAACATTTTATTTTAAAAAGTGGAACTCTGCGTAAGTCATACCATAATTTTGTAAATGCCTTTATCTGAATTGTGGGAGCCAAACACAGATCAAAAACTAGAATACTTGATGTTGCAGAGTGGGATATTTTGGTGTTTGAAATTTGTGAAGTTTTGTTATTGTGTTGTATTACATGTTTGAATCAAAACAGCAAAAAATAAACCACAACCGGCCTCCCAAAAGCTACTTTCTGATAACTTTGAGACCTAACCTCCATGTACAGGCAAAAAGAAATTCAGAGATTTCGGAAACCCAGCATCTTCTGCATCTGAAGAGTATGGCAAATCCAGCTGTTCAGAAAATCCTTGTAAAAAAGCAGAATAAGAGGTGAATTACCACCAATCCATTATTGTTAACGTGGATTGTCACATGGTTTGTACCGAATTTTCAGGTTTAAACATCAGAAATCATGCTGGATGTAACACAAAGGTTGGTACCTGGCACTGCAGAGACAAAGTATATTCCTCTTCTGTAGATTTCCTGGAAGGTTGGGATAAACAAATCATCTCTCTTACTTCCCCCACTCCAACATGAGAAGGACACCTTTCTGCCACAGAGTGGTATTGAAAGGATAAATATGTGCTGGATGATGTGCTCAGAAGTGATGCAACATTTTGCTGTATTTATACCATGACTTTTGCAAAGCCTTTTGCTTTTGATTTGGGTAGGATAGTGCCATTCTAATACAGACAAATCCTATTAATTTATTAAAGTACATGGGTTTGGATACAGTTTTTTGAGGACTTCAGCTTCTTGCCTTCACACCAGAGTATGCATATTTAAAAAAAAAAATTTGCCACAGCTGTGAAATAACTTGTGGCTGGGAGCCACATTGATTGCTTGACAAGGAGGAACAATGCCTCAGGGGTTTCCGTGCATCACTTGTGTGTTTTGTGAAATCTGTTTCTGGGACTACTGCTGTGCTATATTTCTACGACTAAAGAAAAGTACAAAGAAAACATGACAGAAGTCGGCACTGCTATTGGAAACCCACTGGAGTGCAAAAGATCAGTGTATTGTATGGATATCCATACACGAATATCGTGTTATGAGTTATGGATCTCATTTTGGAGTAAAATGTGCCTATGCGGGTCATTTAGCAACCTTAATCTCATTTTATAAGAGAGTAATTTATAAATGTCACAATCTCTGAAGAAATGAAATTGCTTTGTATACTCTTTGTTTATACTGGGTACACTCACAGCCAAAGCATTGCATGTATTGTAATTTATTAGTGCTATGTTCATCATTCTCTCTAATTTAAAGCATATAAGTGAGCTTTGCCAACAGTTTTTACAGGGATAAGAAGGAAAGTCTGAAAATGGTACATATATATATAGATAGATAGATTGTGGTTGTTGTTGTTGTTGTTGTTGTTGTTGTTGTTATGGTCTTCCAGTTGTTTCAGGCTCTGAATGTCTCTGAATGCTTCTTCTCAAAGCTCATGCAATCTTAAAATTTATTGACAGGTACAGCAGCTTTCAGGTGCATTGCAGGTACTTTGCCTGCCTTTCCTTAAGGTCATGCAAAGCTATAAATGACATATTTAATTTGATTACACACGTACTGCTTATGTTTTAAATATTCTTAGCAGTAATCTGCCTACTAAAATGGCAATAGCCAAATGCTTATGATTCTAAATGTGTAATTCCCAGCATTCTATGACATACTCAAAACTCATGGAGGGCATATAATACCCACCATTTTTTAAAGTGGCATTATGCTTAGTACACTATTTTTTTTTTTTTAGTTATTTAAAGGCTTCCACCATTACATGTATTTCCTATTACTGATGTTTAGCCTATGTATTCAGTAACCAACACTTTACAATTACTAGGAGTTTTTTGTTTCTAATCGACACATATTTTTCTGAACACTTATGCAATTTGAATTCTTACTTTTAGTTCATTCCTTTCAATTGCTTTGTTAACATTTGGAGTAATGCTAAGTATTGTATCCTTACACAGAGCTGAACAATGTCAAAGCAGCTCTTTAGGTTAACAGTTCCATGCTGCTCAAGCACTGTCTTACGCAGCAGGGCGCTAAGAAAAACGTGTATTACTCTGCTTATTTAGTTTCAGTCACAATTTCCTTTCTGGAAAACAATGTATTTCTGATTTTCATCTTTCTTATTGCTGTAGCTGCTGCTGTTCCTTTTTTAATATTATCATTTTTATTGTATTGTCTGGTCAAAGTCAGGCTTTGTTTCAAGCAACGTTTTGCATCTCTATAGTTAAATAGTATCCCTCAGTCGTTCATTATTTTTATTATCCATGAAAAATTGCAGTCTCTTTTCTTTATCCACTTGCAAGCTGCTGTGTCTACCATTCATCCATATTCTTTTGAAAAAGGCTGAAAACTAGGTGTGTTTCCATCTTCCCCAGTGACTGGAGAGAAAGATCAAACAAGTATCTGCTGTCGGGTCAATACTGCTTGCCTTTGAGGAAATGACCAGCAATTAGCCAGGTGCATGAGCATTGATTTCAGTGGGGCCACACAGATGAAATGTAGAGCTGAAGGTCTTCAGAGAGCTCAAAGCTAGCATAGCTCAGGCTGCTGTGTACACCTCTACCTGTGGAAGCCTGATTGAATTTCTCTAAAGTGTGACAGGAGTGCCAAGGAGTGTTTGAAAACATGCAGGTAGCATAATACCTGGTTTATGAGGCCTGTAAGCCCCCTTCTCTGTTCTCATAGTTTTCCACGCTCAGGTTTTTTTTATATTTCTCTCAGAGAGGAGGCAAATATATCCAGTAAACCAAAAAATGTGTTTATGTCCATGTGGGTGTATATAAAATCCTTAATCTGTCATTGGTTTCCAAAGAAGAAAAGAATTTTCCATAGAAACCCTGATAGTAATAAGACTGAAGATTGTGGTTTCTTTACAGAAAGTTATAGAACTGTGGAGGCATAAATCTCTGTTAAAGATTAAAAACTCCATTTTTGAGTCTGCAACTGCAGTAGCAGGGTTTTCTTTAGATCAAAACAATTCTATATTAAAGGGGCCTTTTGGTGGCTTTTAGGAAACTTTGTGTGTGTAACAGCTTCGTTTATACAGCTATAATTTCTGAAAAAAAAAAAGAGAGAAAACTCATAGCTATTTTCCTAATTCAGATGCTGACAAGGAATATGATGACACGTGATTTGTACCTTGCACAGAAGGAAAAAGAGAGACAAAGAAATCACAGAAGTAGCTTGAGCTGAATAACTGGCTTTGGCTTGGCTGTGTCCATTGGCAAGGATCAATAATGCCAATAGGATTTTTTTCCTGCCTTCCTGCTTTCTTCCCATCTCAGCATTCATAGGCATCACTTTATGCATTTCCCTCTTCACTGGTAGGTAATCAGATCAAGCAGTATCGTTATGCTTTTTATGCTGTAGAGCCAAAGTGCTCAGAAAGAAGAGCAAAGGTGGATCTTTCTCTTCTTATGGCTTCCTTTCAGTACTACTCAGGTACCTTGCAAGACATAAAAATGCATATCAGTGACAATTACTGTCTCTACTTCCAAAATAGTAACAGACTATATATATTATTTTGAATTCCTTGGGGACAGTAGCTTTTGCAATTTTTTATGATGGTTGATAATTTGTTTTCTCTTCCAGGAGTTAGTTCCAGCCCTGATGTCAAGAAAGAGTTCTAATGTACTTGTATGAATTTCAGTGTTGAAAATGGCAGTCCTGTTGCCATAGTGGGATACAGGTGTTCTGGAGGATCACATGAAGTTGGCTGCATGACACTCAGCTTTTAAAGAGGAGATCTTGATACTATGGAATTTAACTCATCGTTTAACAGAGCAGGCAGGTAGTGATGCACTTAATGCTATTGATTTCTCTGTTCTGACTGAATTAGTTCCTTTAAAGATTAGAAGCATCGTAAAGAGACTGATGGATTTTAAAGGCTACTGAAAACTATAGCTATGTAAATAATACGGAGTGTTTACATTTGAGCACATTAAAGCTCAGCTTTCATTTGAAGAAATCAAGTGCAACCTTTTTTAAACCCAGGAAAGTGGAAGGTGTTTTTATTGCAGTGGCTCCAGTTAGCTATTCAGAAGCAGACATAAATTCAGGTGAACAGCGTAGTTACTGAAGGTCGTCATGGTCTCAGGGCAGCCATTCATTGTGGGAAGTGCTATTGTGGAAGAATTTGTGCATTTCCATCTGCTTTTCTCCTTACAAGCATCACTTTAGTCTTCCTGAGATTCAGTTCTTCAGGAGACTGGACTAGCAATGCAAAGTATATTGACCAGGAAACAGTTACTTGTAGGTTTCTGTGGACCATGCTAGGCTATATTCATGGGTGGGTATTGGAGTCAGTGTTTCATGCTCTCAGGAAAGCTGGTTGCCTCAGCCTGGCAAATGCAAGAGTTTCCAGTAGGAATGGGACATTGCAGTCACGTACAATTCTGCAGGTGCAGCATCCTCTTTCTAGGTTTTCATGTGGATGAGACGAAAGAGAGGAAAATAATACTCCATTAGCAGGTTTATAATACTCCATCAGGAGGCTTGTATTTATTATATTATTCTTGACAGGAGAGTGCATTTTGATTTAGTGAGGGAGCTGAAGGGACTTTTATCTCTCCCACTCAATTAATGATAGCCCCTGAGCTGTAATACAGTGCTTATTGTAGATCCCTTACTCTGGCAAACTCCTGGCATGCCGCTGAAGGCTTCAAGACAGACTAGTGCAGAAGCTATTTGCACCAAATTCATGGTTACTGCTCAACTCCCCTGTTAAATGTTGTTTGATTCCTTCTGTGTACTGCCAAAGAAGCATGAAAGTCTTCAATGCAGAGTGAAGAATTTAAGCAATGTTGTGGATGAGTTTCATATGTACTGAGGGCATATGCAAAATGATTGTAAGTATGACAAGGTTGGCTGAATTAAGAATTCTGAATTAATTTATCATCTGTCTGATTCCTCTTACAGCCTTGGAATGTTTTCTTTTTCATAGCAAATAATTGTAGCTGCCACGGTTTTACTGTTTTGTTTTCAATCCACCCTGGCTAGTCAGAAACAAAATATTCTTCACATTCTTTCCCTCTTCTTGTTTATGTCTATGCCTTTGGCTCAGAGAGTATGTTGCAACAAAGAACTCCACTGAGTCACAGCAACATGATGGTTACCTCATGACAATGTGACACAACATTCTGTAAAAGCACAGGTGGTATGGTACCTTCTTATTTTGAATACCACCTGGCTAAGGATCCATTCCTGAAATTTTACTTACTGCAATCCAGTGTTTCATACTGGAATAAAAACAAAGTGCAACCTAGCGCGGAGAGCGTCCAAGGAGTCACCATCAACAGCAGGAGAAAAATCAAGGGCTAAGCATGGAAAGCAATGAGTTAAACATAAGGAGCCAGTCAAAAACATGCGCACATTGCTTATGCTTCAAAATATGTCCCTATTCTACACCATGGTTTGTTTTGTAAAATATAGGCTTTGTGTCTTGCGTTTATTTCTTAAAATGCAAAAAAAGAACGAGGCAGTTGGTAGGCCCCGGCTGATTGTGAATCTATTCATACATGTCTCTGCCTCTCAAAGTGCTCGCTTCTGCTTCCCTGTCCCTCTGCTCCCAAAACCTTTGTTGGTAATCATATGCTGGAGATGCGGATGGCTTGAACAAATGTCAGAAACCCCAGCTTCTCCCTTGGACACACAAAGCTTTATGATTTTACTGCTCTAAGGGCACCCCCTGGCCATGAGTTGCTTCTAGAAAAAATGTCTATTATCTACTCTTTTGACCAGGAACTGTACATATGCATTTAGAACCCCCTCCTGCTTGCCAAGGCACATCCTCCTGTAATAGCGGATTCAAATGGCAGTCATAGTGGGTTTAATGAAATAAACTCTTTTTCCAAGAACAAGTAATCTATTCTAGGAGTTTTACTTGTTATTACTGTTAAGAATGTGTCAGAATTTTCACAGCAGAGACATTTCATGTTTTGATGGAAAATAATTTTCATCTGTCTGAAATTTGGTGTGCTAGCTCAGCCCTTATTTAGATATCTGAATAAACAGATTGGTTTTATCAAAATATTCATCATACTAAATTCAGCACACTCTGAAAGTGGAAACCATTGCAGCAGGACTTGTTGGTGTTCATCACTTTTGGAAATACGGCACTTACATTTGATTTAGGAAGGTGATTCTGAACAATCACATTTAAAAATTTGAAGTTTAGTGCATAATAATATGTGGTTCAGACCTGCTGTGTCAGGAAGACACCATCTTAAAATAATATACTCTACCAGTAAGCATGTATTTTTCTATGGGTGTTTTCTTATTGCAATGGCCTGGCTTTTTTTTTTTAACATTAGAAAACTGGTTGCTCTTGTACTTGAAACAGTTTTTTTTCTACCTCTTTCTAAGCTGTGTCAAATGTTCTACATTACAACCTGCACTGTCAAAACATCATCAGTGTCTTGACACAGTTTTAAAGTGGGAAGTCTCAGCAGCTGAATGCAGATTGTCAATGCAAGTAATGCTATCTGGGGACAAAGAAGTTAGGTTGAGGGATTTAGGTAACACATAATTCTGAGCAGGGTTCAAGGAAAAATGAGGAAGTTTACTCACTGATTTCCTAGGTGCTAGCTGATACCTGATAGTTTGCTTGGATTGAGGTGTCTTTGAATTGTTGTCAGCAGATCTCAGGAAGTCTTTGAGGCTACAGAAAGTGGCCCAAAGCTGTCCTGTGGAAGAAATCAGATTTGTCTTTGCTGACACCTCTGCTGGCTCTAAGCACAGCAGACACTTTAGGCCTTAAGCAGTACCCCAGAGCCTCAAACTCTGTCATGGTGCTGGCTGAAATGAAAAAACATGGAGTAAGACATAGAGGTAAGAAAGACAAAGAGTAAGATCCAAATGTGCTTAGGAGGGTCTAGCAATCACTTTTGGAGACTTTTCATAGCATGCTGTGAAAGTTGCTGCTTTTTACGTTTCACCTAGAATGGAACAGAAAGAGATATCAAGGGAAGAAAAGTCAAATGAAATAGTCACAGGTACAAAATGGTAGAGTAACTTTTTGTTACTCCACAAATCTCACAGGCTAGCTAATAAGATCATCATTCAGGCAACCACAGGCTGTGAAAATCAGGTTTAAGCTTAGACCAAATCTACCTGGAAACATCCTAATGGCAACAACATATCATAGTTATAGTAAAACAGCTTAATTTTCATGATCAGGTAATAGAAAATGGGCTTTGTCCTGAAGCAGTGTTCTTCTGGCAATGACTCATCCTCAGTACCCAGATAGAGGCACAAAGGACACCCTCTTCATCCCAGAAGAGGCATCTTTAGAGAAGCTAAGGGAAGATTTAGCACAGAAGGGCTGACTGCTTGCTAAAGTTTATTGATGTCTTTCAGCTTGTATGAATGTTATCCCTTTGATAAGTTAATAAATTTATATATCTCATGTCTTCCTTTCCTGAAATGCTTGTATTACATTACTTTCGTTTATTTGACCTGTTCTGCAATTTATGTTTTAGGTAATGGTCTTCTGTGGATTGCATAATTTCATTCCAGAACTCATTTGGTGAATAGTTTTACTTTCCTTCTCATTTGGTAGTCATCACTCCTCTTCTGCCTATAACTCAATATGTCCCTCCTCTGGTGGTAGGCACTCTGCTTAGTGGTTCAGGAGAAATGTCAGGGTTTGACAGCAATATTTTGGCCCAGGCTGGTTGGGAACTGCTAGTTAGACTTAAAAAAATATTTTTTCATAGCCTTCTTAAGCTCCTTCTCAGCAAGTGCTAGCTATGTAGGTTTGTAGTGCTGAAGCAGGTCAAAGGGCTGTGCCAAGTATATGTAGGAAGGTGTGGGAACATTGCTTTAGAAATATTGAGTCAGACAGAGTAGTGAAAGGTGACAGCATATGCCAGAAGTAAAGGCAAGGTAACTCAGCACAAAAAGGTACGTCTGCTTAACGTGATTGCTGACTCCTGGCCTTGGTTTGCTGTTGCTGAGGAAATCAGCCTAATAAGCACATCAGTGGTTGCCTCAGTGTGCTTAAGAAAAGGACATGATATGATTGATTTCTGTCAGAAATAGTCTGTAGCTTCAAAGTCTTTCATTATTTCTACTTCAAGAAACTAAAAATTAGAAAGTCATCCTGTACGTGCGTTTTGAAGAAGTAAAGGAAACAAGAGGAGTGTGCAGTTGTAGTATTTCCTTTGTTATGTTTATTCAATTTTTTTTTTCAAAAAGGGATCCTGGCCCATATATAAGGAGTTGTATTTGTAAGAGCTTGACCTGCCATGGAAGATGTCATGGCGACTTCTGGTCCAAATGCCCTTTAAGGCCTGCCAGCCTTTTTTTCCTCATATAAATGACCAAAATGAAGTGTCAGTCAAATTTTTTTGGTTTTCCTGCCCTTTTCATGAGGGGAAAAAAAAGAGAAATCCTTGGATGTTTAACTTGTTTTATCATTTTAGCAGCTGGGATTGCTTAATCACACAGCCATACTTTACTAGAGTCTCCATATGGCATATGAATGTAGGAAAAGCAAACTATACATCACATGCTTCCTCCTCTGTAATTTATAGACTAGCATATCATAGGGAGGCTCAAAAGAATACAATGGAATAGACTGCTTCAGTTGGAAGGGACCTACAACCACCATCTAGACCTGCAGTCTGACCAATTCGGGGCTGACCAAAAGCTAAAGCATGTTGTTAAGTGCGTTACTCAAATGTCTCTTAAACGCTGACAGTCTTGGGGTGTCAACCACCTCTCTAGGTAGCCCGTTCCAGAGTCTGAGCACCCTCTCAGTTAAGAAGTGCTTCCTAGTTTCCAGTCTAAACTTCCACATGCGCAGCTCTGAACCATTCCCACATGTCCTATTATACTGAGTTCCAGGGAGAAGAGATCAGCACCTCCCCCTCCATTTCCCCTCCTCAGAAAGCTGTAGAGGGCAATGACGTCTTCCTTCAGCCTCCTTTTCTCCAAAGTAGACCAACCTATGAGGGCTTCAGCCTTCCAGCCCTGTTTCTCCAGCTTTGTTGCCCTTCTCTGGAAGCATTCCGCAACCCTCATATCCTTTTAAAATTGTGGGGCCTTAGGCTTGGCTTTGATTTATTTTCTTTTTCCAAAAGTTGCATCTTTCAGTTTCTTTCTTTTCATCACCTTCTCTTCAGTCTTTTGTTCTTTCCTTGCTCTAACCTTTTTTATTTATTGTATAGACATGGCTGCACTCATTTTTACAGAGTAGCTGTTGATCTAATGGTGTTACTGGAAGGTGAGAAGCTGAAACAATGAGCAGTGCATCACTGGTAGCTTTGACCTAGTTTCTTTTTAATTCTTTTCTTATAGTGTGAGGAAAGATCACTCAGAGGAGTTTGAAGAGCACACACCTGTGCACTTTCTGAACCTATTTGCACATGTAAAGGCAGCTGAGGAGGTCTCAGGCTTCCAGTTCCCACCTTCCCACCTCAGCTTGGGATGGTTTAGGTACAAGTGGTCTGTGGATCCATTCTGCACACTGAGACTGGGAAATATTCTGTGTTACAGATAATTTTTCAGAAAACGTGCACAGCTGATGCATCTAAGAGCTGTGGCAGAGGTACAGGGACCTGAAGCCAAAGTAGGCTCTGGCATTTCATAAAATGACTTTGCCTGTGAGAACAAGTGTTTGTGACACTTGTCCTGGTGCAGAGAAACACATAATACTGTAAAAAATTTTTTTAATAAGAACTGTTTTCATCTATGATAATCTTTTTTTTTCTGTTTGGTCTTAACTTCAATATCTGTCCTTGAGACCTTTTCATTCATTGTTTCCTTTAAACTAGGACTTTATGTTCTAAAACTACTAATGTCAACATAGGTCAAAATAATATTAATCATCTTTCCAGATACTATTGCAGTGACATATACACAGTTTCTTAAGAATAGTTCCCTATATGAAGGAAGTAAAAGAGCTGAGATGACCTTTTCAATTATTGCTGTTTGTTTTTCTCTGGTGATTGTTGAATATTTGTACACTTAGCAGGGTGGTCTGGTTTCTAAACAAGATATGTATAAAACTAATGTATAAAATTAAACCTTTTTTTGTATTTTTAATATTTTTTCCTTAAAAGAGAATTAATAAATCATCTCATAAATTAAGACTAAATTAAATTGTGTTTGTGGTGAAGTCAATAGTAGTAGGAACACAGTATCTGTATTCCACCATGAAAGAAAGGAGAAGAACTGCAAAGACATTCAGCTTTCAATGTCTTCTGCTGTGTATTCTCGGTTCAGATGCAGGCTCATAGCAGATTTTTGTGCAGGCTGATGGCAAGAGATCACTAGACAAAAGTAATATATCGCCTTCATATTTTGCTTTGGTCACCTGAAGCAAGTGCTGATAGAGAGAACTGTAAAATGTATTCCCCTCTTTGGTTTTCCTTCCTTCCATTTTCTTTTATCAGTTTCATTGATAGAAAATCATGTCTCATTTGAAACCCTCACAGTTTCTTAAAAATCTGCCTTGAAAACTGCCCACTGACTGTGTTAATATAAAAGAAATATCTATCTTAGCTGTTTATAAAGTGGTTTTTAAAAGTGTTTCTCACTGTGATATCTAGATGCTGAAACTTGATTAGGAAAATTACCAAGATTCATTGGCTTCTGGAAAGTGACAATAATGGGTTTGAATACTGTGAGATAGCATGATTCCATGAGATTTACAGAGATTCACAAATGTAAGTCACTTGAGAAACAATTTAGAAAGGAATTACTTCTGAGCATTTGATATCAAGCTACCCATGTTTATAGAGTTTCACTGATTAGTAGAACTTAAATCCCCAAGATATGAAATACTGAGGATGTGATATTTTTAGTTTATAACAGTGAACAAGGAAGGTATGGAAAAAGCCCAAACTGACAGTAGTACTACTTTGAAATCTTAACTGTTAGCTGCTCTCTCCACTCTGCACTCAAAGTCTGTGTGATCAAGGATTGGCTGTGGGTTTCAGAACAGCAGGACCTTCCTGGCACTTTAGAGGAGGCCCATCAGTTACCCTGCAGAAACAGAGACTGAAATTCTTCCCAAGATGGAGCTAATCATTTGATGGATCATGATCACACATGGGATGCACTTCAGAGTCCTTACTCTGCTGCAGTCACCTTCAGAAGAATCCCCATGCATGTCAGTGGCTGTTTGGGTTAAAAACTCACCAAAATACCTGACAATGGGGTTGAGTCCCAATGCTGGCCACAGTGTTTATTGTTGTTAATCTAGGTTAACTATAAGTAATGCTTGCCTTTTCAGAAAGACTAAAATCTGGTCAGTCTGAAGCACTAAGAACAAAATCCCTTGCTGCTCAACAAAGAGAGAGAGACAGAGAAAAACCACTACATACAATATTTAATACAATATTTTTCTGATTAGCACTGCAAATTTAATTAATTTCTTTGTAATGATTAATTAAGTTTAAATATCCTTTGGGTTTTGAAAGAATATTCTTTCTTATGTCTATCAGGCCAGGTAAATATTTTTAAGCTCAAATTATGGTGTCAGAGAGACATAAAGCAGTATTTTAAGTAAGGGGCTTCATTAGTATTCTCTCCAGAGCTTAAGCTTTCCACCTGTTTGTAATTCTCAAATTTAAAGCCACATTTGACTATAGATTCTAGTAACAGATGTGACTGTGTATAGGGCGCACACATGCAGGTCTATTTAAACTCACATAAAAGCGGTTTAAGAGATGAAGAGGCCTCCTGTTCTTCTTTGTTATCTATGGTTCTGTCCTTGCATCGCTGGTAGATAGTCTTTTATCTTGTCAGGCATAAGTAAGTCTACTAGGAATGGTTAATACCAGAAGAGGCTCTCAAAAGAAGTGTCTTAGTAGATTTATTGCACTGGGTATTGTGTGCTTTTTTGGTTTCAAAGGGGGATGCATCCTGTTAAAATACAGTAATTGTGTCCATGTGTCTTTGGAAATGAGATAACTTAGGGGATGGGAGCTAAATGAGTGATAGAAAAGGCAGATGTTGATAGAAAAAGATTTGCAGGAAAAAATCATCTTTGCTGGCCCTGAATTAATGCATTGTCTATTAGTACAAAATTTCATAAAGGTATTTTGAATTATTTGGTGTTGAAGAGATAGAGAGTTGGGTTTTGGGGGTTTTTCCCCCAAAATGCCATCAATGTGGCCATGTAAACAACTTCACAGTCAAGAATGAATGGAGTCAATGCATTGTGATGCTTTGTTTGTTCCATCTAGATGTGTTTTATAACTTCTGCACTTTTTAAAGTAAAGTTCCCAATTTTTTTTCAGTACATCTATACATAGTTGGGGTTTTTTTTTCCTTCTCAGGTTCTCTCTTGTTCTGTCAGGGAAACTAAGGTTCATACCAAGGTCCAGTATAAATAATTTTAATTTTATTTGACTATAAAATATCTAAATTCTCATGAATTATTAGTCTATGGTTTTGCTTCTGTTAGTTTAAATGGGAATAGATATGGGACTCAACTATTCAAGTTTTTAGTCATTGGGAAAAGATAGATATAGTGACTATCATCTTGCTTCACCATTATTTTTTCATTTTCATAGGTGTAAACAATAAAATAAAGGAAAATTCTGGTTGTGGGCATTTTCTAATGTTTATAATAAAGTGTAGAAATTTATATGACACTACATATAATTAACAGTTTCAGTCCTAGGAGAAACTTCATAAAGTTACTGGAAGCAATTAAAAGCTCATTCCGTAAGAAATAAATGAATTTGCCCTCAAACTGGTTTGCAATGAAGTCTAAACTAAATCATAATAAAATAATTTTTGACATTCTTGATGACTTTCCAAAGCACTTACCTGAAAAGGAAGGGGGGAGGGACTTTTAGTTTTCTTTCAAACGAAATATAAGTTATGTGAGGAAATGTTGTTCCCATGCAATTACAAATTTCAACTAGAAATTCCATACCAAAGTTTCATTTCCTTAAAAGATAAATAAATGAAACAGGACGTTAGGGTCTGGCATGGATATTCCAGGCATTTTCTCAAAGGCTGTCTCATGCCTATAATTCTTTCTCTCCAGGAATTAACTCCCACTGCTCTCGCTCCAGGTGGAACGAAACCTTTCCTTCATTAGGAGAAGATTGTTGGTTGTCAGCACTGTCATTACCTGCAGATACTGAGGGCTGTTGAAAGCAAACAATGCCAAATCATGGCTACCGCCCCCTGGTTAGACTAATACTGCTTTACCAGGAGTTTCTGTAAGTAGTAAAGTAAGAAAGGTTTTCTCCAAAAAACAAACATGCAATGTATTTATAAATTAGTTCGTGGTTCAGTAGCAGTGCAGGAAAGTCTGTTAATATTCCAAATTGAAATCAGTTAAAAATTTAATCTAGTGTTAAAAATAAATACTTGAATAAGCTGATTTTTCTAGTGCCCACCTGTGAACAAAAGAAGCAGCCAGCAATTGTTCATTTGACAAAGACATTAGAGGTGTTCTGAAATCAAAATAAGAAAAGGATTTTTAATGCTGTTCTGTAAGTTTTGCTACTGAACAGGGATGTGAGGGGAAAACAGGCTATTAACTGCTGAAAAGCAGGGGCTGCTAGAGTAATATCTGGGAAGTGAGAAAAGGAGTTTGAGGCATCGGTGTGATTTAGCAGGGTACATTTGCAAGCTCACTTTTTCACCCACCATCATCTTACCAGCAGCTTTCCACTGACTGCCTGGTGATGGCTGATGTCTAGGTGAGTAGAGAGACCTCCAGAAAATCTGCCCTTTCTCTGTCTTGGCTGCTCAGAGCCGTGTGATACTGGTGATAGAAAGCAGAAGAATTTGCATAGCTGTCTGTCCAGTGTCTGCCAAAAATTTTACTGGCTCCCAGTGGCCATCTGAAGGGCTGTGAATTACTAATGAGGCTTATCCAGGTCTTCTTCCCTCCTATTTTTTGCATTGCTTCAGGAGATACATGAGAAACACAGAGGAGAGAAATGGTTTTTCCCCTGTTGTAGGGAGGATGTCCTGGTACAGGGTGTAAAACAATGATGGAAAAATATGGAGAAACTGGTCTTTCCACTAAAGGACTGAGGCTGAGCTGCCAGCACAGCACTACATGTTGGTCTCGGGGCCATTCAGCTTGCTCTACTTTCAATGCTGTTTTTTATAATCTATCACCACGCTGAAGCTCTTCTTCCCTTCTTATGTTTTTTTCTATGGAGACAAGGGAAGGGAAGAATAAGCTGGGTTGTATCTCTTCTGACATCGTGTCTGGTAGTACAAAAATTCTACAGAATGTCCTAAGAATAATAAGACCAAACATCTTAGAAGTGTAAATAAAATTTATATCAGCAAAGCAAAGGGATATTTAAAATAGAATAGACTAGAATAGAATAGAATAGAATAGAATAGAATAGAATAGAATAGAATGTTTCAGTTGGAAGGGACCTACAACAGCCATCTAGTCCAACTACCTGACCAGTTCAGGGATGACCAAAAGTTAAAGTGCATTGCTAAGGGCATTGTCCAAATGCCTATTACACATTGACAGACACTGGGAATCAACCACCCCTACAGGAAGCTATTCCAGTGTTCGACCACCCTGTTGCCAAATAAATGCTTTTTAATGTCCAGTCTAATTTTGCCAGTTGAGCTGTGGTGTTTGGCTTCCATGGGAGATGGGCTGGCGCACCTGCGACACAGGTTGTTCTAGGCAGGTTCTCTGTTGAGATATGGGGTGTCTTGCTCTGCACCTCTGAAAAATATTGGAGCTCAGGCCTCGATTCAAGAGGTTCTGGGCTCCATGAGCTGACTCATCTGAGGACACACACTACTCAAATTCTAAGTGAAGTGACACAAATGAAGTGTCTTTCAGAAAGCTGTAGATTGTTTAAAAAAATATTTTGTAGAAGCTGACTTGAAAGTGCCTTAAATGAGACCTTTTTGTATATTGTCAGATGACAAGAAAAGGGCAAATAAATGCAGCATGCATTTTCTTAAGAAAAATATGCATCAGAGTGTGGGCATAAGAAAGTAGGATCCAATCTTGGTATTTGGTTTTGGAAATTTCAAAGGTTTGGAGCCAAAAATTTTATTCAGTGTCGGGGCATCCTACAAAGATCTGCAAGGGGTAAGCAGATGGATGTTCAGAGTGTTCCTTTTCCCACTCCCATGTTGAGTTTGGACCAGTTTTATGACAATTAGCATGCACCCAGAATAACAAGCTCTAAAAAGCTGGAAGGAAAGAAGGAGCTTAAGCGTATGTTAGAATATTCTGGGCAGACATATAGAAATGAGAAGGAGGTTTTGCCTCTTTTCTTGGTCTAGACGTGATAGAATTAAACCTCTAAATCTGATCTGTCTGTCCTAATTTAGTTTCATAGCTGATGGAGGAAAATGGGCAATTTCAGAAAGTGTTTCATCTGTCCATTTTTAGACACATTGTTTAGGCTGAGCTGGATTCCTCTTTGCAAATGTTAGTTTATTTCCATTGGGTAAGGAGTGATCAGGCTGATTTGCTCAGACCTGGATGTCTAACATTATATTCCTGTGTTAGATTGTGTGAACTTCACCTGGATTGTAGGGGGTAGGAAAGATGATCAATGACTCGATCAAGAAATGTGTTTTATCATGATAATTTCTAGTCCATCTGCAGTGAATCTGTGACTCAGCATGAGGACCAGTCAATATTTTGCTGCCTCATTCTCGAAGTCAGACTGTTTCCATGCAAAAAAAACAAAAACAACCAAACCAAAAAAAAAAAAACAACAACAAAAAAAAAAAAAAAAAANACCCCACCAAAAAAAAACAACCAAAAAAACCAAAAAAACAAACCCCAGAAAAGAAAGAGGAAAAAACCAGCAGCTTTGAAAGACAAAGATGGAGAGAAGATCACTAAGAAGGAAACATACTGCTTCCATTCAGTCCATCAGAAAAATGAGACCTCATTGTCTAAAGTGATTATTTCTTAACAGATCCTCATTAATGAATTCAGGCAGAACAGTACCAGCTTACTGAACAATTTTGGTTCATGTGCAGCACTGTGACAGGCTGCCACACAGGACTACTGGAGGCTGAGCAGAGTTTTACAGTGCCACAGTCTCCCACCTACCTGTTTCCTGAGCACAGCTTTATCAGCACACTTTGTGGCACCATGGGCTGTTTCCTCTGAACAGTAATTTAATTTATACCTGGAGTCTTAGCCTCTGGGAAACAGGTTTTCATGAGAAACAAAAATATCCAGTGCAGAGGGGCCTCTAAGGAATATTGCTCAATGTTCAATGTTGCACCTGCACCGAAACTTAAATCCTAACATTGTGGATGCATCAGAAGACTTTTTTGCCACACAGATATAATGTAGCTATCAAATTCCAGTGTTTACTCGAAGCGTTAGGTTTTTTCTGCTGAGATTTAAACATGTTCAATGATTTGTACATGGAATGTATATAGAGAGGATATATTGTCCCACAACACAAGGTTATGCTTCCTGATTGTATATTGCAAATATTTGGACACATTATTTGGACACCTTGATGAACTTGTTTGCTATTTTGTCTCTTGGGGCTTTCTCCTTCTCATTCACCTGTATTTGTAGCTCCCTCTGAGAGACATGGGGAAAGAGAAGAGGTAGGCCTTGCAGAGTACATGCATATATTTACCTGACAAAAAGTTATTTTTCTAAGCACTTACTTGGACTGTATTCCTGGACTCTTCAATGCTCCTTGGCATCCCTTATCTCCCCTCTCAAGGCCCTGCACTATCTGTCACTTACTGCTAAGACCCAGTTGGCCCAGGATGCTCAATTATATCTTTCATTTTTAAATCATCAAACAGGCGTTTTTGACTTTGCCCATTAATCTATGAAGGGTTGCTACCTAAACTTTTTCAAAACTCTCTATAAACCTTTATGTGTACAATTAAAGTGTTATCTAATAAAGTGCTTTTTCTTTACTAACTACAAATTCTAGCCTCTACAACAGAAGAGCAAACTATGGATTTATGCAACACTCAAAAATTTCTTCTAATTTTGTGGCTATTCAGTCTAGTTTATCACCCTTTATCACTATGAATATGAAAGTGGATATAAGATTTACTTTCTCATGCATTCTCTCCCTTTTTAAAACTTGTTTAGGGGTTTTTTGTTTGTTTGTTTTGCCTACCTCATTGAAGTATCTCCTACTTATACCTTAATATCTTTGTTCACCATATCTTCTGATCTTACTATGGCTCTACAGGCTTGGGGTGTAGGGAGTTACCTGCACTCTCTGCTGCTCTTCTCCCCTTTCAGCGAACAGGACACGGTCTTCCAATTAAGGCTGTACTGGTTCACACACAAGCCTTATAATCAAACACAGAACTACTTTTTGTTCAGATTGTATCCAGCATTGCTTGTTTTATTGAGTTGCAGGGTGAGCAGGTGTCTTCACCAAACTCTTCTGCAGGATGTCCACGTTCTTCTCTCACGAACATTTTATCTGCGATTTCTTTCTATTGACTACTTATTTCTATTGCCTAAAATTAAGTACCTATTCTCTGAAGCTTAGAAATACTCCTTTCCCATTATTTCTCTTTTCTTCCTCCCTCTGTGCTATTTAAAGATACAAATATTGGTATTTTACCAGCTAAACTATTTAAAAATCTGGAGTTTTCTTCATTCTGTGGTTAAAATGTTTAGTATATTCACTCTCTACTTCTGTGCCTTATTGATTAATCTCTGCACTTTTGTTTTTAAAAAATACTCCTCTCAGAAGGTTGGTGCAACAGTGTCATTTTATGCTATGATTCCATGGAGGAAATTGAACTTAATTGGGTTTTTTTCACTGTTACTTAGTGGTTTGTAGTTTTTCTTAAACTGATTTCAGCATCTTTTAAAGGAGAAACTTGAGAATATCTCAGAGTCCTGCATGCTGTTAAAGAAGCTGTTCTGAGAAGCCATAATTTTTGAGATTAAGTGTATGTCACAAATCTTGTGTGTGTAGCTGAAATATCTTAGAATCACTTGATATTTTGAACTTTTTCTTTTGTATTCCTTAACTTTATGAAATTGACTTCCTTCTCTTGGTCGCTGGCTAATGCGAGTATTACAAGTGAACCAGGACTGCTGCTAAATGATTGAAAGTGTCTTGGTGAGCCCTTCCACCAGCTCCTTAGTACCCTGCAGTGGATCTAGTCTGGCTTCATAGGGCTGTGTGTGTCTAAGTGGTGGGATGTTTATTTTCTGTTTAATAGATTAAGAACAAAAGGAATGTTGGCAAAAGTGTCAAACCAACATGGAATGAAAAATATTAAATTGTTGACATGATTCAGGAAAAATAGGTTGTTCAAAGAATGTTCTTTTCTTGTATTCAGAAAAAATTAGGGTGGTGTATTCTTATTACATGAAAACAATTTAGACATTCAAATTCTGGTTCATCAACAATTAGGATGGTAAACAATGACTGCTAGGGGAAAGCAGTTTTAAATCACCAGAACTTGTAAGTTGATTGGAAGGTTATCTGCCACCCTAGTGTTAATTTTTAATACATATCAGAAAAGTACTGCAATTTGAGAGAACTATCAGAGGGAAACATTGCTTCAGCATTAGAGAAAAGTAGTTATTCTGATATGGGTAACAATAAATGGACATCAGCACTGGGCAAAATAATGAAAAACTTGACACTGGATGTAATTATTAATATCTTAGAGGGTAGGAAGTTAATTCATAACAATCAACATGGTTTTATGGAAAACAAGTCTCATCGAACAGGCTTTATTTCATTTTGGAGAGATTACAAATTAGACTGAAAGACTGAAAGAAAGCTGTGTAGGTAAAATCTAGTTTCTTAAAGCTGTTGTTTGGTTATACATATCATTCTAGTTTTTTGGGTTTTGGCAACTGAGAAGTTGCTTGTTTTGTTTTCATAAACTTTCAAGATTAAATTTAAAATAGACGCTTTAGGAATACAAACAAAAGGAAAGAGATCATGTCAGGAGAACTGTACCTTCTGGGAAGAGTGATCACAGGGCATGGCTTGGTTTTTTGGGAAGGTCTGTCTGCTACAGCAAATATACACTGGAACATAGGATGGGGACCATATTACAGAAAGGAAGACTCTGCAGAAAGGTAGAGACTTTCAGCAATACTTGGGAATTTTATTGGATGAATACATCAATGTGGGCACTAGGGTGATACTTTGGCAAAAAGACTGTAATCAACCTTTGAGCATGTTAGTATAAATATTCTGGGTCAACCAGCATTGTTGTGATTGCTGATACACAGTACAGGGTGTGAAGTTCTGATGCCACTGTTTTTTCAAGAGGCTTGAGCAAAAGGAGAAGATGAAGGGGGAAAACACGGAAAAAAAAAAAGGATTTTAAGGCTGGAGAAAACCCCTTTTAGAAACAGATATGGGGAGCTCAGGCTTTTGTAATGTGCCTTCATTACAGTCTACAAGAACTAAGAGAAAGTGTTAAAAATGAGGTTGCTTTTCACTTTAGCTAGTGCGCCCATGGGGATCTCATGAGGTTTAACAAGACCAAGTGCCAGGTGCTGCACCTGCGTTGGAACGTTGCCTGGTATCAACACAGGCTGGGGGATCAACTGATAGAGAGCAGCCCTGCCCAGAAGCACTTCGGGGTGCTGGTGGAAGAGAGGCTGGACTTGACCCAACAATGTGGGCTTGCAGCCCAGAAAGCCAGTTGTGTCCTGGGCTGCATCCAAAGCAGTGTGGCCAGCTGGGCAAGGGAGGGGGTTCTGCCCCTCTGCTCTGCTCTGGTGAGACCCCCCCTGCAGTGCTGCATCCAGCTCTGGGGTACCCAGCACAGGGAGGACATCAATCTGTTGGAGACAGTCCAGAGGAGCGCCACCAAGCTGATTAGAAGGGTGAAGCACCTCTCTTATGAGGAAAAGATGAGAGGATTGGGATTGTTCAGCGTGAAGAAGATTTTGGAGTGACCTAATTGCAATTTCCAGTACCTGAAGGGAGCCTACAAGAAAGATGGAGAGGAACTTTTTACAAGGGTATGTAAAGGACAAAGACAAGGGGAATGACTTTAAACTGAAAGGCAGTAGGTTTAGATCAGATATTAGGAAGTAATTCTTTCTTGTGAGGGTGGTAAGGTGCTGAAACAGGTTGCCCAGAGCAATTTTGGATGCACTATCCCTTGAGGTGTTTAAGGTCAGGTTGAGCAAACTGGTCTAGCAGAAGGTGTCCCTGTCCACGCAGGGAGATTGGAACTAGATGACCTTTGTGGTCCCTTCCCACCTAAACCATTTTATGATTCTCTTCTATAATTCTAAGGCATAGGAGAAACCAATATCTGATAGCTGAAACTGGACAAAGTCCAAAATAGGCATAATTTTGTTAATGATCAAAATGCCTGATAGATGGAATAAATTATTAAGAACTGTATTTTCTGCCTCCTTATGTCTTCAAATCTAGACAGAGTACCTTTCTGGAAAATACGCATAGGTTAAAACCAAATTGTTTAATTTAGCAGCTTTTCTAAATTGGAGTTCTCCTTGAGTCACCAGACATTGCCTATGGTACAGAAAAAATGTCTCCTAGGCTTGGGTTTTTGTTTGTGGGTTTTTGTTTTTGGGTTTTTTTTGGTTTTTTTTTGTTTTTTTTTTTTTTTTTTTTTTTTTTTTTTTTTTTTTTTTTTTTTTTTTTTTTTTTTTTTTTTTTTTTTTTTTTTTTTTTTTTTTTTTTTTTTTTTTTTTTTTTTTTTTTTTTTTTTTTTTTGTTTTTTTTTTTTTTTTTGGGTTTTTTTTGTGGTTTTTTGTGGGTTTTTTTTTTTGTTGTTGTTGTTGTTTTATTTTTTGGGTTTGTTTTTGTTTTGGTTTGTTTTTTTTTTTGGTTGGTTGATTGGTTATTTTTGGCTAGGCCAGTACTCTTCCATAAAAATGGTTGCATTGCCATAGTTTTAGTAACTGAAAGCAAGGAACTGATTCTCGTAACAGAGGAATTTCCTCTTGTATAGCATGTTTCCTTTTCTGTAATTCCCCTATTCCTTTGGACATCACTAACCTGAGAGTTTACCCTACATTCTGCTTTGGAAATGCAAATTTCCCAGGAGACACAAAATTTGCTTTATTTAAATCCAAGTCTTTGCTTCAATTAGAGTTTTGAATTCGAAGCTATGACAGAATTTTTAAGAACATTCTAAGTGATTTGATTTTTCTTTACATTTTTTCCTTTTTTTCCACAGAGCTGATGTGGCTGATATGTCTGCCCACATGCATAACAGAAAGCCCAGCCTAGAAGCTGGAGTAGGCTTTTTGGCCTGAAAGATTAAGCACATTAAAATTAGGCACATTTGTTGCCTTTCATCTTGTTTAATGTATCTTATGTGCTACAGGGTTTTAAGGTGACATTTTTCTATAAGCTCTTTGACAGACGATCACATTTCTCCTGACCTCACTTCTAGAACATATCCTTATTTAATAAGGGATCTTTGAGATTTCCTATATTAGAAATTTGATAAAGGACTTGTCAGAAAACCATTTCTTTGCAGACATTTCTAGGGAAAATAAGCCCAATGAGGTTCCTTTCATGTTTACCAGCTGGGTTAGATGAACCCATCACTTTAGTGATGTCATCACTTTGGACTACAACACTCATATCTAGGAAGCTTTTTGTCTTTATAATTAAAATAGGTTTTGTCTGTGTTATCACTTCTAACCAAAAACACAACATTAAATTTGTGTTAACAAAGATGTGTGCACACATGAATTTTATTTTTAGGGGTTTTATTGCATTAGAGTGTCAGATGGAGGATATACCTGTTCTTTGTACTTTTCTTGGTGGATTATCTGTTCTATAAGTACTTTTCCTACTTTTACCCAGAACTGCTAGAAGGAAACAAATGCCTTAGTAGGCAACTTCTATTTTCTTCTCCCCTAAATGCCTTCATTTTGGCAGGGAGGAACCATCTGCGCAGTACTGTAATTTCTTCCCACTAATGTACGCTCTGATGAGAAACATAGAGGAGAAAATCAGTCCTCGTTATAGACAGATTTAGGGGGTGGTATTTGCTTGACTAAAAGCCTCCTCTCTTCACTTTTTTAAAGCTTCATAGTAGTAGTGTTTGCCATAGGTGTCTCCTGTGTCTAGGTGGCCTTGCCAGTTGCACGAAAAGTGATTAATGACAACTCCTACTATTTGCATTTGGATTTTCCTTTTGCGTGCTGGCTCATGTTGCAACAGCTTTTGCAAATACTTTCTACCTGTAACAAATGAATGCTTAAACAAGCCTGGTCACATTAAAATCTTGATACTTTATATGATGTCTTCATTTTTGAATCTTAGCATTGTATTTTAGATTTTTCTTTGAATATCAAGTTCCTAATTCTGAATAAACCTTATTTATGTTTTAAAAACACAATTCTCCTTTCTCCCTTATGAATGAATGCCAGATCTATCCTTCTTTCGAGTAATCTTTCCTTTCAGCCATTAGGGCTTCTCATCTTTCCTGTTTCCATACTCAAAGCACGTCCCAGTTTAACAAAGACTTTTGTGAGTTCAAGCACTGTTGAGTTGATACAACATGAAAGATGGTCAGGTATTTAAATACTTCCAATGGGAAATACAAAAGAAATACATATAGGCAATAAAATGTTATTTTGAAATTTAAGGAAGATTGTGATTGTCCAAATCTGAAAACATGGAGTGTTTTTTCAAGAGCATATGTCATTATGTTATAATAAATTTACAGATCTCCTGTTTTCCTGTGAGCAAGGGGTAGGTTTAAGGAATAAAAAACCCTTGCATTTGAGTATTTCCTAATCACAGCAGCCTTGGAGGTTTTACAGACTGTGTCTTTGAGCTGAGGCCACGTCTTCTATAAGCACTATATGTACATTGATATTTGCTTCCTTTTAGGGAGAAAGTCTGAGGCAGGCTTGTCTTTCAATACGTCCAAAATGAAGCATTTAAAAGAAAGATACGTATTACAGAATCATGGGGTAATTTAGGTTGAATGGGGCCTCTGGAATTAATCTGGTTCAATTCCTGCTCAAAGTGGGCCTGACCAAATAAGGTTGCTTAGGGTCGATGCTGACTATTTCCAAGGATGCCAATAACCTCTTTAGGCCAGCTGGTTCAAAATTTGAACTCCTTTTGTATATTAGCAGATGAATGAAGGTGTTTAATGGAAAAGCTTTTCTTTTCCACAGACTGGCATTACAGAGCCTCTTTTTCTAAGGTACTACATCTTCAACCTCAGTGTGTCAGTGGAATTTCTCACCTTTCTTTTCCACTATCAGGGCAACATATTCCTGTTTTTTTTTTTTATGGATAAACCATACAATAGAGTAGCAGAGGTCCAGGTGATGCCTCACTTTACCTCCTTCCTGTCGGCTGAGTTATCTATACACAGGCAGACTAGACCCATTATGGTTTTGTCTGTCATTTTGTCAGGCCCAATTTGGTATGTTGTCTGTGATCATCTGGAAGGATTTTTAGCTGTCTTATTTCTAGTTTGGATAATGCCTGATCAAAGGAAACAGGGTTAAGGTAGATGCAGGAGAAACACTCCTTAAGGTAATTCCATGATTAGTCAGGAGAGTATCACTTCAGAAAAATGTTAGAGTATAAGGAAAAATGAGGTGTGCTTGACAAAGTAGAGTTTTAAAGTAAATTGGTGCAACAGCAGCATGGCCACACATATTTTTAAACATGCCCTGGAATAAACCAAGGGGGAACTATACAGATACAAAATGGAATTATATAGGTACAAGATGGAATTATCCATACAAGAATAATACATGCAGGATACAAGTAACCTTGAAAATTTGGAGGGAGGGAGAAAGGAAGGAAGGAAGGCAGGGAAGAAGGAAGGAAGGAAGGAACACCCTGGCTTTGGAAAGGGCAGTGTATGACACAGAAAGATCTTTTCTTTCAGTGTGCTATGCCGAGGAAATGGCATGCTGTTTGTTTATTAATAACAATAGAAAGGTCAAATATTGTTCCTTTTGCTATCAGCTCTATGTTCTGTCTGCTTCTGTCCCTAGAAAATTCCTAGGGCCTACAATAAGGGAATGAAGGTCATGTTTTAAGTTCACATCAAAAAGATGATGATGTCTTCTTCAAAAAGTTACTTAGGAAATTATAAGAGGAATGAGCACATCTTATAATTAGATTACTGGTGATGTGTGTCATGGATCACAAGGTCAAAGGCATTGGGGTGAATTCGTTCCAACTTAACACATTTTGCTGGTATTTTTATTTTAGCATTTATAAGTAAAAAGCAAACACTGTGGTTTGTGTAGAGTTCATGCAACAAGGCTGAAACTTTTCAGTCAGCCGGTGCCACACAAAGGTCTACAAAGGTCCCATACTTTCTCTATGCACTCAAATTTCAGTGCCAACCTCCTTATGTGGAGCCTGAAAGAGGAGGTATGTGGGACCTTGTTGCATGTGGGGCAAATCAGTAAAACCTTTTTTTTTCCCCCTGGGAACAATGCGGAGGATTCTGCACTCTGTGTCAATTAATTTTATTCTACTGACAGTGAGGGGGTTTTGTCCACTGTTAAGAATACAATGGAAGATCAATGGTGAGAAGATTTTTTTAAAAAGATTGGAAAAGCAGAAGGAGGGAAGTCGAAGGGAGAAAAATTATTTAAAAAGTTGTGACCACTCAGTTCAGGAAAGATAGGGATAGTAAAGAACGCAAAGGATTGAAAAAGGTAAATTAAAAGCCCTGATTGCTCAGAGATGCAGGGGCAAGCAAACTAAAGGACAACTTAAAGAAAAGCAGATTAAATATTTGTACTGCAAGAAACTCCTGTAGATCAACAATTCAAATAGATATCAGTAATCAAATGAGTTAGGGTAAAAGGTTTATACAAAGTATAAGGCAATCAGACACACAGCAGGGATTAGAAAGAAACACCAGCAACTGGGCTGGTGCCTCAGCCATGGCCTTCAGTGCTGTGACAGTAGCCTACATGCTGGGGATCCACCTCTGTGACTCTGGAAAATTCTATATCTCAACACTTTGAGGCATGAGCCAAACTTTAATTATTACTGAGGGATTAGAAACATTTTTTTTTCCCCCCAAAAGAGTAATTTAATAATTGCCCATTTCATTACTTCTTTTGTCTTTAACTGAAGAGGTCCGAGGGTGCTGCTGTAGGAGATATTCCTGGAATAGTCACAGTACCAGACAGGCCTAGCTTACTGTTTCTGGGCTGTGCTGGAGCACAAGCTCTGTGTGTTTAAAATGGAGCTCAAGCCTATTTAGTAGTGCAGTGTGATAATTACAGTGTCACCATGATGCTCCTGAAATAGGATTTAAAATTCTGCAAACTCTCACAGCAGCTTTCATAGGACCAGATGCTTCAGCTCAATCTGTGTTGACTCAGCTCAAGTGAAAACTGCTTGAAGTTTTTGCAGTTGACGAGGAAGAAGTTGCTGTCTCCAGAAAAGAAAAAAAAAAGTTTATTTTTAACCTTCTTTTACAGATTTAAGAAACTGCAATTTTATTTTATGAAAAGTCTTTTTGAAAAGACTCACACTCCGCTGTGTGAACTTAAACCTTGAACCAGCTTTATAATCACTAAAATGGACAGAAAAAAATGTGTTGCTTTTCTTTTATAGATTTAGACATTCTTTTCAGTTGTGTAAGTATTTATCAAGCACACTTAACCAGATTTGAATTGCAGAATCACAAAAATCAGGTTAAAGACCTCTTCTAGTTTCCAGATCTATCAGTAAGCTCTGTATACCCCTCCCTCATCCATGGAGCTCCTTTCAGCTGGAGTGTAGCTTGTCAGAGAGAAGCAAAAATGTCTTAAGAATCCTATGTGACTTTAATCGTTCAGTCTTTCCATCATTTTAGGGTGGATGACATTATGTGAGTGCAAAATGTAAGAGGATATTTGTTACTGTAAATTCATTTGTGTTAAAGGTATTGATACTTTCAAAATTTCATACAGTGCTCTTTGTGGGAGGGGAGTTGTTTGAAAGAAGGGATCATGACTTCCCTGTCAAGTGTCGTTAAGATGTAAATCATTGATTCCTTAGAAAGAACAAACATGATTTAGTCAGTGATGATTCACTCCGAACTATATATGACCAATATTCTTGAAAGGCTTCTCTTTTTTCCCTTTTTGCTTCTGTTTTGAGTTGGTAAAGATTGGAATAATTTTTACACAATAAGTCATTGCAGCTTCCTGACAGTTCAGATAATTTTTGTAGCTTTCTGTCATCCAAATGACTTGATGCATTTGGTATGAATAGAGATGGGAACATTTTGTAAGTTATAACCACAAGATAATTTATTCATACAGAGAAGGCATTGTGTTTGATAACTGATAAATTTCATTCTGTTTTCATGATAAAAGCAAAAATGGGTGTGTGGATTGCAGCTGCTCGCTTAATAGTGTTAGTGATGACTAAGGAGGGAATGGATCTTTCTGGGGGTTATATAATCAGTTTAAAAGCTCTCCACATTCTGCCTGTAACACTTTATTAAAAAAAAATTAAAGAAGAACCAATGAAAGAGAGACCTTTTTTTTTTTTTAAAACACCTACCTCTTTTAGATGAATGTAACAGCCAGATAAAGATCAGGCATGAAGCACTTGAACAATATCTCTAGGAATAATTTTAAAAGTAGGAGCTGAATCTCGTCTGTATTTAAATGAAGCTAAATATTATGTTTATTTAGACTAAGAGATTCTCATTTAGGAAACTATGAAGGGAGGGGTTGAATATTTAGCTCACACTAATTGGGAGCTTGCTTGGAATTATGATAATTATTAACAACTGAAGGAAGTAGCAAAACAGATCTTTTTTCTCCATACACTAGGGGTTAGTGCTTCCTAAAATTGAGCTTTGACTGAAACAGTGATAGCCTATATAAACACACAGTCCACAGGGCATTTGAGTTATTTCTTAGCCTGGGATTGACTACTGGCTCAACAAAATTCTAAGTGTGTGCTTATCCTCTGTATCACTGACAGTGTCTTCTACACATCAGACTTACACCTTCTTAGATTGTCTTTAAATGGAGCAGCCATAAAGATGACCTCCACCAACCTCCCTAAAACCCAAACAAAAAAAACAAAAAACAAAAAACAAACAAACAAAAAAACAAACAAACAAACAAACAAACAAACAAAAAAAAAAAAAAAAAAACCAAAAAAACCCAAAAAA
>VZRQ01003009.1:862433-918390 GCA_013397975.1 Machaerirhynchus nigripectus | reverse complement strand
AAAAAAAAAAAAAAAAAAAAGGAGGTATTTCAAAAGATCCGGTCTTGGGTGTTTTGGGGTTATATATATATATATATATTTTTTTTTTAAAGCAAACACAATCTCAGAGTAGAAGAAAAACCTTTTATCACATAAGCCCAGAGGTTTCTTTTCATCTCCAGAGAGGATGAGGGTGTGTTTGCATCACTGGTTTTCTTCCCTAGACCCCAGAGAAGGTAAATGCAAGGAACAGACATTGGCATTAAGGTGGTAATAGGAGATTTCTGCTTTTATTCCCTTGCATTGGAACAGAGTCTGTCACAAGTTTACCCAAATCCAGAAAAAAAACCCAAAAAACAAAAAAGAAAACAAAATAACTGGTTGATTATGATGGGGAACAATTTTAAAAGAGGTAGGTGGAGGAATCCCACCACAACAAAAACACTCCCTGGCCTTCCTCAGACCCTGACCATCATCCTGTGACCAGGCACATAACACTACAGACAGCCTGTATACCTCCTACTACATTTTTCTTCACTCTTTGTTTTATCATAATAATTTAATACCTTGGCTACCTTGGGTGTAGGATGGAAGCATTATTCCCAGCATCTGGTAAAGCACATTAGCTGGTTAAGTAGAAAGTGGCAGAACTGTACTGTTGAACACTTCTGCCCAGTTATTTTCTACAAGGCATTTTATTTTTCTCAATGTTTTCTTAAATAGAATTTACCTTTCTTTCTTCACAGGATGTTTTAGCTTCTCAAGGTCCTCTTGTATTTTCCATAATAGCTGAATGACTTCACAGTTTTACAAAAATAATATTTATTTGGTGTTAAAAATGTGTGTTGAAGAAACCAAATGTTAAATACAGTGGGATCTACTAGATTTTGAAAGATCAGGCCTGGACAATAATGGTGCAGACTGGCTGATCTGTACAGTTTTATGTATGCAAGATGGTGATGTGTAAATGGCAGAGAGAAAGGAGAGAGACAAGGGATTTATAACAATAATTTTGTGACACTTTGACAGGGGGCATTAAAAAGAGTTGAAAACCCCATTGTAATGTGAAAGTGGTTCTGTCCATTTCCAAATCCTTTTGTGCCCATTTGTTTTCCTTATATGTGATTCTGGAAGCATCCACTTATCTCTGGAAAAAAATGGACGTGTATACCAGGTCTGGAAGCAGTTCTAGGAAGTTTGGAAATAAGTTGATACTGGGAAAACACCTACCTGTGAATTGAGATAGTGTTCCTCAGTTTGTTCTTCCACGTGATTTTCGTCATCTCAGAAGAAATTTTGAAGGATTCAAAATCTGGGGATGAAACAAGGCTGGTAGCAGTGCTGACAGCAATCAGCAGAGTAATTCTGTGACACTGGAGGACCTCCAATACTCCTGGAGGGAGAACTTAGGAAAATGTTACTAGAAACCACCGTGCAAGCTGAAAGTTTAGCACAGTTTAGCAAGCAAATTGTTGAAGAAAAACTTCCAGCAGTCTTATTTCTATGCACTTGTAAGCTTAGTTTCTTTTTAGTTCTGCATCCTGGGCATAGGGAAAGTCCTGCAGGGTTGGCACATCTGCTCTGCTGGACCATGCGCGCCGAGTTCCAGCTGCCAAGTTCTCACTTCTGCTTTGGAAGGGAGCAGCTCGGACATTTCTTTATGCACTCCAAAGCACCATGAGAGAACCAGAGCAACCCTTTTCAGCTGTTGACTTCTATATAAATAAATAAGTAAAAATGTTTGCTGCACAGTTACCTAACATAAAGTCATTTTGTAATTATGGAAAAAGTAATAAAGTCTGCACGATCTTTATACCAAACACTTTGGACTTACAGGGAAAGAAGAAATAGAGCAGATAACATTTTACTGGCCTTTACTGCTTCTGTGGTCTGCAGATAACACTAAGATTAGGGTCTTGAAGAGAGCATCTTTTCAGAAATACTAAAATTTTTCACATTAATCTCTATCGAAACTGTTAAAAGCTTAGTGTTTTTGTCAAGTAAATCATTGAATGGATACCATATCATTTATCATCTTCTGAGATAGCTGGGGCATATATATGAAGTTTGAAGAATCTATTAGCTCATACATTGCAATTTTGTGTTGGCTGACAGGAGATTAAAAGACAAGTAACAGTCCTGATCACTCAACTGACCTCCTTCCGTGTCATACAGTTATGGGAGACTGTATCTAGGCAACCTGTGCAATGATGATTGCATTGTTTAATAAAAAGATTGCAAAGAGGCATGTTTAGCTCCTGATATGAGTGTTAGGGTAGGGCATTGCCTACTGTGGTGAGAGCATCGTGCTGTGCTTCCTTGTGCTGTGTTGATGTGAAGCCAGAGCAAAGCGATTCTTTACACAAGCAGTGTCTTTAGGTATCCCCAAGTGAGTCTGGCATAGAAGGAAGCAGTAAACACTGTCATTTCGGGCACCAGTATTGCTGGAGGAAGGGTAAAGGTGAGAAAAGTATGACTTGCACCAATCTCTGGTACTTCTGCCTTTATCAAACAGTCTTGGTAGGAGAAGATGGTCCCATCGCACACAATAGCATCCTACCATGACTGCAAGGATAGGAGGCTCTGTCATGCTTGTCTCCTGGAAACACAAGATCATTTCCTGTATTTCCATAAGGAATTACTTTATTATTACTTCATTAATGAAATAATACTGACTTTTATTTTCAAACCCCTAGAAAAAGAGGTTTTTAACTTTTCTCGTGGCAGACTACTTTATGACTGAATGCAGGGTGGGTTTTTTTGGAAAGATACACACATGTGATTCTTCCTGATTTAATCCCAACATTTGATTTAAATTTTTTTCATTGTGTCTTAAATTAACTCTTTTACCAAAAATGGCGTTAGTAATCTTCAGGCACTTGTAGACACTGACTTGCTCCACAAGAAAAGCAGCTATTTTATAGTAAATGCATCTAGTTCTTTTTCACTCTAAACCACTTTGTGCTCCCTCTTATCCTCTTTATCTGATTTAGCTTTACTCTTTAGGTAACATGTTGCCACTAATTGAATCTGATGATTCAAAGTTAGTTGCACTCAAGTGCTGAAGAAAGACACTCACCAATTGCTAAAGAAGGTGTTTTAAAAGGATAGGAAGTGATTCAGTCATCAGAAAAACCCTGAAAGAAATCATCTTTGACTTTACTAACTTTAAATTCTGTACCAGTAAATACCTTTATTTTTTTCTTTCCTTCAAAATTCAGGAACAGCTGAGTTGAAAGTTACATACACCTTCCTTTCTTCAGTAAGACTGCAAGATTTCTTGCACCTCCTTTCTTTTATTATCCTTACTAAAAATTCAAATATTGTGGGTTTTTTTCCCTATAAGTAATCTGTAAATTTATTTTTCTGGAGTGTCGGTCTCCGATGAGACACAACAACACCAAAGATATGGCATATTCCAAATTTTCTCTTTTTTTTTTAAGTAAACTTTCTGTTTTAGAATAAGTAGTTTCTTGTTTTTTTCTATTAATTCACAAGCTTCAATGTGCTGTATGTGTCATATGTAAATCCACAATATTTCAATTTTTTTCTCTATCTGATACTTAGTTTGGAAGAATGTAGTTAAAATTACAAAATATGTATTTTGGAGCTGAATCTTTCGGGCGAGATTTTTGCCTAATACCTTCACCAGCTTCACACCAGATTTTATCACCAGAACAAGATTGCAGAGGGTACTGTATGGGACTCCTAGAGAAAAAACTCTGTGGTTCTTTTTTCCCCTTCTTGGGTGGAAAGGATGAGATCCCCGGTGGTTATAGACAGCATAAGTTATGCTGTAGCTTTAAACAGTATTAAATTATATCAAGGTCCATTTTATCACTGCAGAGAACTGAAAATACATAGGTGGCATAAATTCAAGAGCGTATGGTAGTCCTTTGCAGAATGAGCCTGTTTAATCTGGGATAACAATAACTATGTGTGTGCCATTTGGCTGATCTGGGCACGAGTAGAATGTCTGATACTAAAAAAAATGCATCAATTTTACTACATCCCAATGCAAACAGCCTGTTGAGTGCACAGGCAGGCATCCCAGGAAGGGAAGACTGTTTCTGCACTGTGGGTCTGATCTGAACTTATGTAATGGACATTTGCCTATGGTTTTCTGAACGTGTGGCAAGGCAGACAGGTCTCCTGACACTGTACTGACCAACCTGGGAAACACTCAGACTGCTCTCAGGAACTCCTCCAGGTGTTGCATTATGTAATATCTAGGTGGAAAGAGAGGTGTGTGCAGAGCAGATGTACTCTGTGACATTTGTCTTGTATCTTGCAGGATAGTGCTGGATGAGTTAGACTGAAAATTGCCATTTTTGCTTAGCATCTGGGCAGGGAGCAACAGCTCTGAAACTGTCATTCATATGGTGGGTCAGAAAGTGAGCAGCTTCCTGAAAACAGATAGGAGACTTTTAGACTTGGCTACAACTCTGTTTTGATGATATCAAAACTTTAGAATTAAATAATTCACACTGAAAAGCGGGTGTTTTCAAGAATGCAATTGCAGCAGAGTTGTTTTATTTTATTTCCCTTAGTTAGTCATTCCTGAGTTTTTAATCTCGGACCATAATTGGTACGCTTTGGTTATAGATGTATAAAACTCTGCTTTTACTTGCTGAGGCCAAGGATAACACTGATGTGGTGAATGATTTTATCTCTGTCTCAGAAATAGTTTATCTGAGGCATTGCTGAGATAGATTATCCATGCTTCTGGGGAGGTTTTTGCATTTCTGCCTATAATGTATCACCTGTACTGATGTATCTGTTCTTGCTGTAGTTGACAGTATCCCCTTTTCAGACAAGAACTTGATTTCTCTTAAGACTTGGAGTTTTTTCTAAGATAACAAATAATCATTATTCTGGTCTAGCTCTGAGAAAGAAGATTCTCAGCTCTAGTTATTCATTCAAAGCCTGTTGATGTCTGTGTTCAGTAACAAATATGTATGATGCCTAAATTTTTCATGCCCTTGGTACCCAGATGCTTTTCTAGGTACTTTAGATTCACATGTACAAGAGAACACTAAATAAGTACATTTAAGTAAACATACATATAGCTGTTTTGTTCTCATGGGGTGTATAAAATATCTCATGATTTGCTTTGTGTGATCTGAAAACTTAGCAACAATATCAGAATGTTTTCAAGAAATTACTTCAAACAAGCCCATGTGGATTGTAAAAATGAAACATATCAGGTGTTGCATAAAAACTGAACTCCATGGGACTCATGCTTTTCCTCCTATTTTACCAAAGTGCTGAGAAAATTGAGTGTTTATTGGTTTCCTGAAGAAGCCTATCCATAGAAGGACATCATTCAAAATAGGTAAAAATTTCTGAATTTTTTTTTCTGCTGGTAGAACAACAGTAAAGGAGACACTTGAGACATTTATTTTGCTCTTATGCATTGTAAATTCCAATGTCAATAGGCTGAAATCTTGGTGAAACAAAAAGGAAATGTTTTACTACATGGATTTGTTCTACAGCTTCAAGAAAACATAAGGCCTATGAGTGGAATCCATTTTGCTTGATTTTTGAAATCTGGAAAACTGAATGTGAGCTATTTCTCCTAAGCCATCTTAACAGTCATTAAAGAGGAAAAAGCAACTCTAGAAGGTGGTACTTGTCATACTAAAATAGATGCCTGTATTTTACCCAATGAATAATTAATATCTGATGCAAAAATGTGAATGCCTTAATTTTAAACACCTGAACTAAGTTAGAGGTAGTCTAACCTAAGTCAGGAAACTGTTCTTCTAGTTCAGTAGCACCCATGTGAGGAGTTCAAGTAACATTTTACCTTCGGTGGGTAAAGTCCAAAACTGACCCTTTAAGTGGTAAAGCTTGTTTACCTTTGTACAGTTTGTTGTTGAGGCAGTAGGCCAGGCAGGAGTTGCAGGAGTTGACAAGGTTAGGATGCAGTATAGTTTTTTAAAGAGTGTCATTTTACTCTGGCAAGTTGTATTTGATAGCTGTTACCTAAAAATAAAAAGCAGTTTTAAGTAACTATGAATTAAAATTAAGAATATTATAACAAACACATAATGGCTGACAAATGTTGCTTATGGAATCCCTGCCTGCCAAAGTTAAACCTAAGCCACAAACACTAAACCTAGTGTTTGACAAAGACAGATTACAGATCTTTGCATGTAGTCTGATATATAGATTTAGTTTGATTTTCATAAGGCATTAATGTCTGATGTGGATATAGGGAATTCTTTTGTAATATCCTTTCAAAATTCTCTAAGTGTTTGGGCATTTGATTATCTCCTATTTTCTTATAAAACTGATGTTAAGATAATATTAAATTGTTCCTAACTTACACTACAGCATCTTTATAATATTATTAATATGAAAAAACCCCAGAGCTTATAAACAGATGCAGATAGAGAAAAATTTGACTTTCCAGATTGCACGGTCCTTAAAAAGTTCAGGTGTATACAGTGGCTCTTTGCTGTGCAGGTCTGACTTGCTTTGCAGAGCAAGAGAGAAAGAAATGTTCGCCTACAAAAGAAATTGTGACTTAATGAAGAGAAATGAGAGCTCGTCTAAATTAGCCCTTTATTACTACTGGAATATAAATCAGCATTTAATCTGAGGGTCTTTTTTCATCACCAGTGTGTCTGTGTTCCCAGAGCTCCTGTACTGCCACTGGCTCTTCTGCCTCTGTGTTGTGCAGGAGGACAGGGGAGGGCAGTGCAAAGGACTCAGGTGGCTTGGATTGACCTGAGCCTGGATCAAACTATTCTGAATTTGAAAAAGTGCCAAAGCAGGAGTGGGGAGGGGAAAAGAAAAACACATATGCATTCTCTATACAGCAAGAGGAGGAGAAGGCAGCAGCAGTACCTTCCCCATACAAGTCTGAAGGGAAGACTGTGTTTGGTTGCACATACAACAGCGCTGTTGCTCATTTTCTGCCCCTTTGGGCCAGCACAGAATTGAGTCTACTGCAGGAGCTGAAGTGGTCTGCCTGCCAGAGCCCAGGGACACAGCTTGGAGCACCTTTTGAATCAGGTAAGACTGCAAATAGAAGTAGCTGGGAAGTTCCTCTGTAGTTTAAGAGCTTCAATATGTAATCACAGTACAAATGAATGATCTGGCCAGTAAAATGAGATTACTGGATCGTTACATTGCGCTACGTGATTTTTCTTCATTAGTTTATTTATTTACTTGGAGGCTGCAATAGAAGACTGCTTTTAAGGGAGCACTTGACCAGAGATTTTACACAAGGACAGTGTGCCTTGTCTGTTACTTCTAAGATATACTTTATAAAAAGAAATTTATTAAAAAATAAGTAATACAGTGAGAAATCTTCTAGTCTGTGTATTAGGCTTTCTGAAGAGAGTGAATTTTTTTCATACTAATAGAGGTGATCATAGTTGGCATCTGAACATCAAAGGAAAGAAGGTGCTCCAAAGGAAACCAGGAGGGATCAGTCACTCACTATGATAGGTCAACTTATTCCTGCCTTACAGTCAGAATAAATCAACTTTCTTCTCATTGATTCCATCACTCTGTAGTCTTAAGTTGTCCCAAGGCTTAGTTTATTTAAACGTATGTTGCCTGACACTGGACATCTGATGTGACTCCTTAGCACTGTGGGCTTTCACCCTGCAGGCAGGACTCAGAGAGGATTGCAAATAGAGTCTTATGCAATGTTATGATAACTTCAAGAGAAAAATACATCAAATTTTCTGCTTTCTAATGAAAGAAATGTTTTGAGGAATATGTAGCAATTTGCTGAAAATGTTTTTGTGCCAGTGAAAATGTTTATCTAAGTTGCCTGCCAGGTTTTCTGCAGAAATGCTAATGCTGTTTTATGAGATGATTTTGAGCTTTGAGGTGGGTTGGAATGGACTGTTGTCGCGTATTGCATGTCTTCAGCCTTCACAGGAGCCTGACACTATTCCATACCATTGCAGAGGTCTCTACAAGTTACTGTAATGCCACTTCTTAAAGGCTGAGGTTTCCTTTTCTTTTCTTGGATTCAGGTTGATGAAGCATACTAGTTTTTTCAGGGTTTTAGATGCTTACTGTTATAATTACATGACTTTCTATGGTTTTCTTTTCCTTCTCACATTTTCAGAAATCCAAACAAATTTTCCTCGGGCATTCAAATGAATTTTACACTAAGAGGGACTAAGAAGAAGAAGAAAAGGTCTCATCCATCTATGCTGTTCTGATATACATATATAGGCTAGATAAATTCAAGGAAATATGGTGTTAACTGAGGAAATCAAACATATATTCATCCTTGCCACTCAAATGTATCTTGCAGTTAGCTGATTTCACTGTTCTTAAAACAAAGCCTGTGCAAGGTGCAAAGTATTGCTGACAAAGAAGGTAGCATTGATGTGGTTGTTTGTCTCTGAGTTAACATCAGATGCTCATGACTCCTCAGAATACAACAAAATGGCATTTCTGACATTTATCCCTTTCTTCCAACTTTCTGTCCTTCATGAGTTGGGTTTCTTCTCTTTTCCTACATTTTTATTTTCTTTACCCCATCACAGAGGAAAATGGTTCCTATTACCAAAGTTCCTTTTTCCTTTTTATAGAGGAAAAAGTTCCAGAACACAAACACAAGCAGCAGCCATGGGCACTGTTTATGCAAAAGTTAGGTGAGTGTTTTGTGAGCATCCAGCAGCTACGGAGCTGATAAGGCAGGATTCAGGGGAAGCAGATGAATTATACTTAAACACTGTTGAATGTTCACTAATATGTCCCTGTCAGGGACATCAGTTTTCTTAACCTCTCAGCTGCTCCAGGTGGCTGACCTTGAATAAATATACACTGCTACAAATAATTTGCTTGCATCTGGCAATTTTTGGTACTCTGTCCTTTTCAATACAAAATATGCAGCCACCCACTGCATTTTTAAATGATGTGCAAATTTCATGAGTGAGAGTAAAACGTTTGGTCCCACAGCAGTAAAGGTTTTGTTTATAGTTCTGAAAGGTCTTAGACATACATAGCAAATATTACCTAATTAGAAGCCTTCTATCTGAAAGATAGTACACTTAAAAGCTGTGGCATTTTTATATGTGAGTTTTTCTCTGTAGGAATATGTAGTGATACCTCTCAATGTTATGCATTTGAACTTATTTTCAGTGAAGGATCTTCCTTAAAAAAACACGTCCTAAACACAGTTAATAATTTTAGAAATACCTGCAAAGAATATGAAATACATTTTTTTTTCAGAAATTAATGAAAGAAAGCTCAATAACAATGGCTGCCTGCAAGCAAACATGCTTGGTGTTGTAGAATGATAAAAACACACCTTATGAAGCTAAGGCAAGATAATTTCTAAAGGAACTAAAACAATTGAGTCCCAATTGTTTAATATTTATTGTTTTTATTTTGTACTCAAATGTTGTCTAGTTAACCAGAAAGTTTAAAAGAACTAAGTGAAACCTGGAGAATGCAGGAAGCTCTGTGTGTGTGTGGACAAAGATAAAAAAGTGATAAATCGTTACATGGAAAACTAATGAAGCTGTGATTACTTGTAATATTTTCAATTTACAGGCTGTTTGAGATGGCTTGTAAGCTGCCTCTTCAGGCACTTAACACTTGTCTAGACTTTCACTTCTTGAGAGATGTTCCCTACCAAAAGGGAAAGAAGGAACTAATTTTTCTTTAATATTCTTGGGTTTGCCCTTTCCAGTGGCATGAGAATGTCTTATTCAAGAGTTTCATAACTTCCTGTGCTGTGTTTCCACCAGATGAAAACACATCCTGGAAAAATAACCCCAGATATGTAATAGAAGAGAATAGTAAGAGAGAGGATAACATGCACAGAACAACTGTTGTAATAGCAGTGACTGCTTAATGATACAAGGGATGCTCAGTTTGCAGTAATGTCAACCCATATATTCAGAAAAAAGCAGTGAACCCACGTGCACACTTCACCCTGGCGCCTGAGAATAAAAGCTCGCCTGCGACTTCTGACTCTTCTGACTCCTGACTATCAGGTGAGAGAGAAAATTCACTGCCTCTTCCCAGGAACTGAGTGGTTCTCACGTAATGTGGAAGTAGCTGCTACTGCTTTTGGGCTGGGAACAGGGCTAGGTGCTTTCTCCAGTTTGCTTTTGAAGGAGTCCTCAAGCACTTAGCTCCTCTGAACAGGAGCTTTCATCTCACTCATGCCCACTACAACCATGGCAGCTTCTGAAGCACTAAGCCATTTTTGAGAAAAGCTCAATTCCCTGATCTTGTCAGCAAGCACTGTTTCTGTTCTTCCATGAGGGTGAGCTATGCAGCAAGCACTTTGCATTGCCTCGTCTACTTGTGATCCACTATAGCCTGTGTACCTGTAAGAGGATCACTGAGACTTAGCAGGAGCCATTAATGCACTTATACATCCATCCCAGTTTACTCGCTCTTTTTGCTAAAATCCTCTGCTTTGGAGTCAGATGAAGATTATACATATCATTACTGGAACGAGTAAAACATTTACAGGATCAGAATTTGATCCCTGTGCAAGCATGAGGCTCAGAGATATAAACAGGATTCAGTGAATCCGCCTGCTTTGACTGAATAGCATGAGAAGAGAACAGATAAGATACTTTAAGAAACAGATCTGCTCTAATCTAATCTACTCTGTGTATAATTTGATTTTATTCAGACTCAGAGGAAAGGTAATTTTTTTTTTTTGACATCTTTACAGAAGCCAGATCAGCAGCCTTTCCATCTTGAACACTGTGTATTTTAATTAGTTTAATAGCCTAAAGGCTGCAAATGTAAGTGCCTTGATGTGAAAGATGAGGAGTCAGGCAAAGGAGATGTCACAAAGAACGTTCATACACAGCCTACAGGGTGGTAGCCACCAAGTTCTGAGGATCCCACTGGGAATACTCCACCCTTCTAAGGGTTTTACAGACAGCCCTACTCAGGCTCATCAAAACTTCTGTAACATATTTAGGCCCCCAAACATCTGACTCTGCAGGACCCCTAAATAACTTCTATCCAGGCCTGCCCAGCTTGGTTATAAAGTCCACCAAATAAGCAAAATGAGAACTAACCAAAGAAAAATGTTTTCTGGGGGATAACATCTTTTAGCCTGTAAGTTTCTCAATCCTCTTACATAATTTGGCAGCAGAATTAAAGGACTTTCAATTTGTTTTTTAGGGTACAGAGCTGATCTTAATCTTATTGGCAAAGTGCCCCCTTTGTTATAGGGCAAAACCCTCTCCTTTTCTCTTTTTCCTTCTGTGGCAAGGGTCTACATCCTCAAAGTGCTGGCTCCAAGACTTTTTATGCATCTTTTTAGAAACTAAGGTTACATCCATTGTTAATTAAAACCAAGGATCTTGATAACCACTTTTTTTTAGGATTAGCTTTTCCAGAGCTGGCTGGCTGGCTGGCAACAGTATGGTACCTGTTATTGGTTCTTCTCTGGGCCCTGCGTGGGGAATGTGTGGCTGACTTTCAGAGCAGCATTTTGATGTGTGATACTCAGGCTGCTGCAATCCCTGGCTGAGGAGCGCGTGCTTAACCCTGCAGAACTTGGGACATAGCTGGTGCCCATCATGTGGTAATTGTATCCAGTGCCTTTTGGCACATCTTGCACTTTATAAAGTGTCCACAAAAGAGTAACTAGGATTTTTTTAGAGAGGTTAGTAAATCCAGGATTCAGTTGCATGATGAAATATCAAATAAGCAATGGCAAAGCTTCTGTGGTTTAGCAGTGTAGGTGTACCATAAGAATCTGGCAACTTGCGATACAATGTTCAAAGGCTCCTTTTGAGCTGTGTGGTTGAGGTGGCAATGTGGGCTCTTGGGATTTTTTTATTTTTCCTGCAAGAAAAGAATCTGGGAGAAGTTAAAATTACCATGAATGCACTGCTTCTTATATCAGAATGCTGCCCCATAGACACGCCTGTTTGCTTGCTGTTTTTGGGGTAGTCTTTGCCAAGGCCCCTTCTTGCTGCTCTAAGCACCTGCTCTAAGCATATTCTCCTACAGCTCATAGCATTTATGGCTGGATCTTCCCTTGACTGTTTAAGACAGATTTCCCACTCTAGGGCTTTCATCAAGTGTTTTGAATACCCTCTCTCTTTCTATATGCCTCCAGCATGTGTTGCATCTCCACTTGGGATGACCCCATAAATGTATAGTATATGCTTTCTACCTTTTACCGTCAGCCCTGGCTTTTTCTCATTGGTGCAACCTTTCAAACTTTGTTATGATGCAAAAGAAAAACAAATCAGGAAGTCCAAGCAGCTTGAAAAAGTTTAATTTTGTCTTTCACTTATTTCTCTAGATTTTGAGTCCTTTGCAAACTTCATCTTGGTAAGAATAAGTAGATGATAAGTAACTGTTACAGCCAAGGGCTTTCCAGCCAAGTATAGCAATTTCTAATGTCTAAAATTCTTACAGTGAGGTTTGAGCCTTGTTACACTATAGTTTCTGACTCCTGCTGACCTTTAAGAGAGGCTTGTAAAAAAGTCATTACAATTTTTCTGCCGGGACAGATTTTCTTTTGCTTTCTGCCATAATATATGGAAGGTGAAGTGAAAAAATAAAGTTTTTGTTGCTATCCCTAGGCAAGTATTTGGCATTTTATCTTATGACTGAGAAAAAGTCAAGGTTTTGTTATCCAGTCCCTCACTATTATCTCATTTCCCTGCTGGGGTTTAGTTTGGGCATCAGTGGGGCCTTTGTGTGGCAAAATCTGCAAGCAGATGGATCTCTTCTCCTACAGTGTCCAGAGGGAATACGGAGGGTGGTGTCTTCATGTATATTATTTAACACTGTTGATAACAGTTACAGTCCTGTTCAGAAATGGTCAATATGAATCTCTGATTTAAGTACTTGTTACAATCAGTTCAACTGATTTATGTGTGGACAATTCTGGATTTATACATTATGAGATATCCTGCTCTTAACAGACATCCCTCTTCTTTTCTTCCAAGCGTAGAAGGTGATTTCTCAAGGTTCTTGATGTCTTCATCTAATTTCCCATTCACAGCTACTAGAACTGATAATGGGTGGAATACAGACCTTCATTTTGTATGTAGATTAAAATATACTAAGGCTGTAACCCTTTCAAAGGAATCACAGTACACAATTGTCAACGCTGAAAAGAGGTTCTCTTGGTCTCTGTCATCAAGGCATTTGAAAGGCATCTTAAAGAAGAGGTTCCAGCTGGCTTATGACCACTCTGCCCAATATTTCTTTGCTTCCTGAGATGAGTGAAGTGCTGCAGTATGAGCAATAGGTTTGAAAATTATAGTTCAGCAACTTATTTTGTCTGAAATAAATGGTTCAGTAGAGGAATAAAGATTAATTATTTGGCAGACAAACTTTGAAGTATAAAAGATAAAGCTTCAAGAAATTTTAGCTTTCCTGTTCATTTGTCATCTTAAGATGTAAAAAAAAGGTCTGTTGCAGCTGGATCAGTGTAAGGAGTGTCCACTAATTGCTCTCATCCTGAACTGTAGCTCATTCTTCTGTATACTTAATCAGGATTTTGCAGTCTTCATTTTTAGACAAACTGTGGAGCAATAATAAAGCTGGGAGATGTTTGTCCAGCTTGATTAAGAATGGGAATAGAGTGAATATTTTCAAATTAATGTAATAATATATCATTCTCCAGTATAACAGGAGCTTCATAATAAGTCTTGAACTGCTGGGGAATGAGGGGGTTTATGTACGTGTTTGCTTGTTCGTTTGCTTTTAACATTCTTGTAAGCCCTCAAACCACCCTTTTTCCCCCCCAAGAATTCCTTATCCTCTGATAACGTCAAATCTGCCAGACAATTAGTGGCTAAACAACCTTTCAACTATAGTCTGATCTGGGAAGACAGGATTTTCTAAGCCACTTTCTCTCTAAAGGCAGTTTTTCTCATGCAATTTTGCCAATCTCTGTCTCTCTTTTTTGATCTTCAGAAAAGTAGCAAGGGGATTTCACTAACTAGCTTGACGTCTCGACCTGGACATCAAGAAGAGGGCCCAAGAGAATCTCATGAGGTTTAACAAAACCAAGCACGAGGTTCTGCACCTGGGCTGGGGCAACCCCCGGTATCAACACAGGCTGGGGGATGGACAGACTGAGAGCAGCTCTGCAAGGGCTTGGGGGTGCTGGTGGATGAAAGCCTGGCCATGACCTGGCCATGTGCATTTGCAGCCCAGAAATCCAATCATATCCTGGATTGCACCACAAGCAGACACCAGCAGGTCAAGGGAGGTGATTTTGCCTCTCTACTTCAGTCTGATGAGACCCCACCTGTAGTACTGCATCCTGCTCTGGGGTCCCCAGCACAGGATGTGCTGGAGCAGGTCCAGAGGAGTACTTGGTGGAGGACACCAAGATGAATAGGGACATAAAGCACCTCTCCAGTTAGGAAAGGTTGATAGAATTGGGATTATTCAGCCTGGAGAAAAGAAGAATTTGGGGCAACCTAATGGCTACCTTCCAGTACCTGAAGGGAGCCTACAAGAAAGACAGAGAGGAACTTTTTAGACGGGCACATAGTGACAGGATAAGGAGGATATGACTTCAAAGTGAAAGAGAGCAGGTTTAGATTAGATTAGGAAGAAGTTCTTTACTGTGAGGGTGGTGAGGCATTGAAACAGCTTGCCCAGAGCAGTTCTGGATGCCCCATACCTGGAAATGTTTAAGGCCAGGTTGCACAGGGCTTTGAGGAACCTGGTCTAGTGCCTCATATTCTGTAATTTTAGGAAATCTCTGCAGCCAGTGCTGCTGCAGCTAAATAGCTCTCCCCACCCTCACTTCCAAAAGCTCAGTAGTCACCACTGAGTCCTTACAGATGCCCTTCCTCCCTACCATGACTCTGTCACCTCTTCCAGGTTGCATATATGACCCCTAGTTGGAGCATTTTGTTCAGAGGTTTGGATTTTAGGGGTCAAGTATTTTCCAGGATTGTTTTCCTTTCAGAGTGAATGGTCCAGCTGGTATCAAAGGGTGCCCATCCTGGTCTCCAGCAAAGTATCTCTGCAATCACTGAGTTAAACCACCACTTTAAATACACACTTCAGTTCTCCAGCCAGATCCTGTTATATAATGAGGAAACGATGTCTCCTAACACTGAATTCGCTTGGTAGCATACTCAGGGGTTTTGTGCTCCTAATGGAAGTTACAGAACAGGCACTAAATGACTATTAGATCATCTAGTGTGACCTTTTTACTTTGACATAAATTATTCCATCCACATTGTCAAACTTGACATCCAAGGCAGGGTCAGGCAGTGGAGAAGTCCATAGTATAGATGTCAATTCTCAATTTATATAGATTTAGTATTTCATTTACCAGACATCATGAATAGCATTGTCCTTGCCAGCATCCTGCCCAAATGAGAACTGTGCATTCAATCACCAACAGAACAGGGGGTGTGCCTTTACAAATAGGAGAACAGTACAAAAAGGTAAATAGATGAGGTACTGGAGCTGGCTGACATATCTTGAGGATCTGTACAGTTTTGTGTTTTCCCTTCTCTCAATATTATGCTGACACTGTACAAAGTGTCTGCCCTAAATGCATAGGAGAATTGGGAGAAAATATTACATAAGTGAAATATTAGAATTTACTACTGCCTTTGAGAAAATAGTGAGTTTGACATGTTCCTTACAGACATAATTTATTGAGATGAAGTTATTCATTGCTTAGTCTATGCTTTTTGCTGGAAATTTTTTGTCCTTTTCACAGTGGTTCTCCATTTCTTTTCTACTTTTTTGTTTAAGGTCATGATTCAATGAAAAGACAAATTGGTTCTCTCTTGGATGTTTCCAATGTCAAATGATGCAGAATGCACTAAGACATATGGAAGATATAAACTTTGAGATGCTGGGAATATCAGAGTTTATACACATTTACAATACTGCCGGAATTTCTAGAGCTAAGAGAGGAGATGAGGATGACAGATATGCTGAATAATAAAATGTATTTCATTTCAAAAGAATACAGAAGTGAGAATTGCTCATGCCTCTTATTTCCTTGTGTGTGGTTTGCTGCAATCTCTCAATGAAGAGCTAGATAAAAATAAATAAATTAACAGGACACATTCTGTGGCTGATTGTGGGATATTGTTTTCCAAACCAACAGCTATCAATAACAAAAGAGGGTAAATATCAAATTGTACCCCTTCACAGTGCATCCCTTGGTAATTTAGTGATCATAAATGGTGTTGCAAAGGGACATTTCCCTGGCATATGGTGCTCTGCAAACAAAACCACACTTTCCTTGAGCTTCCTTTAATTTGGGAACACTCCAGTTCCAGCCTTATTTCATGTTTTCTCTTTGACCAAAAAAAGGGTTTGTGGTCTCCTAATGATTTCAACATGACCCTGTAATTTTGGCTGTGTAATGAATAGGGTGAGCTGGGGTCCTGTGAGTGCGTCGTTGGCCCAAAGCAGTACCATGCTGGGGCTTGGGTTTTTTCCATGGCTTCCTGAGATGCTGGAGCCATCCAGCACCCTCTTTTCAGGAAGTCCAAACTTTCAATTAGTACAAGAAACTATAGATGCAGGATCTAGTTTGCTGCTGTGTATGCTGAAATCCCCTCCTTTCTCTCACCTAGAGATAGAGTCTATCTTTGAAAAATTCAACTTTCTTTTCTAGTTTAGTTCAGTGGGGGATCTTGATAGCTGGAATGATTCTCCTTGTCTCATAATGATTTACTTTTTATTTTTAATCTCCCTAGCTTCGCATTCCTGATCTAACAATCTTGGATGGTGTTCTCATTAAATGGAAGATTTTTCAATATTGAAGAATATCCATTACTTAGTGATGCCAGCACTGCCTTAGATTTCATATATAAATGGAAGTAAAAATAATAATAGATAAGTCAGGTTATTATAAAAATTAAAATATAAGCTGTCATTTAACAAAGGTATACACAGGGAGTTCATAAAATCAGACTGGTTTCCACAACTTCATAATACAGTGTTCATGTGACCCCACAGTAATTATATTTTATGAACTCCACCATATCAAACTGTGAACATTTCTTAAATTTCTGGATATTCTATTACCACCTGCAGCTTTTCAAACAGAGAAACCTAATAAATATCAGCAGAGGGATTCAGGCAGTAACAGACAGAGAGCAACTGTGGAATTCATTTCTTTCTTTACAACAGTGCAAAAAAATCTAGTAAAAATGATTTTACCAATAACCTGTGGTAAAGCAGGGAATTTCCTGGGGTTCAGCCATTGTACAGCAACTGGGTACTGCAGAGGATGACCAGTCCATTGACAGGTCTGAACAAGCTGAAATTAATATGATTTCAGTCCCTGGATACAGCTGAAATTCATATAGAGGCTCCTGGTGCCTCAGGCACTTCCATGTGCAGTCCAGCCTTGTCTTTTTAAATGCTGTATGAGGATGGTATGTAGGCTCCAAAATTACCTACTGTCACTGAAAGTATTGCCCTTTGCTTTCAGTGACCTTTTTCAGCTGTAAGAAGTAATGGATTTTTGACTTTCATTGGTTTTTTTTGTTTGCTAGTCTGAGCCTTCATGCTTCCTGCACCAGAGTAACCATTTGGATGGACAGGCAAAACAACTACATGCTTTTGTAAGACTGACTTTGGTTCCAGTTGAAATCAATTCCACTAGTTCAAATAATGTCTTTTCTTGTCGACCCTAGAAGATATGCTGTTGAAGTCAAAAAAACCATCAGACTATATTTACCTGTACAGAGCAAAAATCCAGGTAGAGTGGCAGAGTGATGCCTGAATCACTTGTTTTAAGCCTTTTATGAGAGGAATCCATGCAAATGTAGAATCTTGTATATTATAAAATATTAACTAGCAAAACTAAGTCAATTTAGATAATCTATTAATTATTCCACTGTTTGCCCTCAAAGAAAAGTAGGAAAAAAAAGAGAACACTGAGAAATTTGAAAGAAGTTATAAATGCATTTTGTCCCCTGCAGGTTTCTTCTTGTCTGTCTTTCCTATAGATGTTATAGACATAAATTAAACTTTTTTTTTTTTTTTGGTCACAAATTATTTTATAGTCTTCTGAGAAAAAAGTCCTAGACAGAACAGGGATGCTATGCAGTTGTCAGTGTATGGGAATAAATATTTTTCCTCACAATGTAACCCTTGCACTGTGACTTTGAGCATCTGATTCAGGATCTCAGGATGTTGATGCCATGGAGGTTGTTTAATTAATCACAAATAACATGGAACAAGAATGAAAATTTGTCCCTATGTACTGTTTATTATAAATAACTTGATTTCAATTTATATTTGCAGCATATTTTATTTGTTTGCTAAATTTACAAATGCAAGTTTAGAAGGCAGTAGTTGGCCACAAGAAGGTATCACATTTGCCTATGTAATAAGGGCTAAACCTGGCCTCTCTTGGGGATTTTTAAGGGCACTTACTCCATTGATTGTATCAGCCTCTTTGACACTTCAGTTGTGAAGCTTTAGCAGTACTGGAGAACATGCATGCAAGTTAGACAGAGCGGATTCTTGCCACCTGCTTGCTTTTCATAATATGCATATAGCTTTGGTTATTTTTTGTTGACACTGAAAGATATGATCAGAGCCAGTTCAGATATTCCTAAACTAGTGTTCACCTAAATCTGACAAGGAGATGCAAAAGCAAAGATACAGAACTACAACCTTGTTACCAACAACAATCTTATTACTGTACTTGATTACTGCACTTATTACTGTACTGTACTGCACCTGAGCTCTGTTTTTCCCTGTGTCATACAGATTTGCCCAGGGAAAGTGCGGTATACAAATACTTAAATTGACCCTGGAAACAGCCATTATTGGCTGACCAAATTACCACAATTTGTGCAGTTGGTTCTCATTAGCCACAATGAGAACATGCAGAGCTCTCTATTCAGGTTCAGTAATCCCTCTCTCTCCTGTGTGGGAATTTTTGTGCTATTCTTGGCGAAAGTAGTGCACTGATTTCCAAGTCTCTTCAGAAGAAACTTCAACACGTACATGAGAGGCACGAGAAGAAGATGATGGGACTGTAACCGTACCGAGATACTTTAAAGTTAATTTTCTTTCCTTTTCTTCTCTCCATCCTTTTACATCTCCCCTGTAAACTCCCCGCTTTAGGGAGCTCAGAAGTCATAAAACCACTATCACGCCATACCTCCTCATCACAGCTACTTTCAGGAATGGAAAAGTGTTTTGTATCATCATTCCGCCTCACCTTTAGGCAGAGCGGATGTCCTTTGCAATCACTTATATGGAAAACAAAATTGTTAGCTGAGATTTGTGTTATGCAGTTAAAGCGTAGTGATTACACAGATATCGTACAATTGTTACTGGTTGTGTTGTTTATAGGCTGGACAATTCTACTTCTCCTACTATGGGGCAACATGCCTTAAAGGTAGGTGCTAGAGCTGTCATTGCTTGTGACTTTTTGGCACAGAGGAATGAAGATTATTCCTCTGGAAGAAGTTGTTTCTCAGTCTGTCCTTTTTTGTCTGTCTGTATAGCATGCAGATGCAGCAATGTGAGATCTGATGCAGATGTGTTGTTCTGCATCTTACAAGAATGAGTAAAGTCAGATGGCTACTGTGTAGAGGATATGACCTGATTATAATCTCCATCGTTTGGTATGTTGTGGTGCCTTGGGAACTTCATAACAGAAATATTTGAACTGAATGTGGTAAGACAGGGACATGGGCTCTTGATGTTGACTTTGATGCTGTTACGGTAATGAAAATAGTAATACTCGGCAGACCATCAGTATTAAATATTTTCTCATGACAAGATTTAGCATTATGTGTAGTGGAAAACCACCTTGCCCCTTTGGCTTGTCATATTACAAGGACCTACTTTATGTTTGGCTAGCTTATGGTTTACGTTCCTCCTGGCCTTTCTCTTGGTGTCAGTCTTCAGCAAATGTTGGAAATATGTATAATACAGAATTTTGGGAAATCCTAACAGTTGTCTGCAGCTTCAGAGTGGATCCTCTCCAGTCCCTTTGAACAGAATTTACCGAGGTAGAACACAGAGGCTGTCATTCTAAAAAGCTATAAAAAGAATATGACTACATATATGCATAGAGGGGGCAATAATAACTATTTGCATTGCATTTTCGGTTTCATGTTTAGGACTATTTGCCATTCAGAAAATCTTTAGCTTTGCAATTTCCTCCCTTTATTTTAAAATACAGAAAACATGCACTAAACTTTAGTGTTGTAACAAGCTTATTATTGTAGCTGCACTCCCAAAACATTGATATTTTAGTCAAAATTACTGTGATGCCTTAAGCATTTGAGATAAAGCAGCACTGTGATCTGAACTATGTATAGAAGGTATGAACTGGTGCTTTGTAATATATATGTGGCTTTGGCTTTTAGTCCTCTACATGTCTGCCTTGAAAGTGGATGATTGCAGTGGAATCTGAGGGCTGTTTTGCTCTCTGTCATTTCAAGCAATGAAAATTCTGAAAACAAAGTGAAGTTTAACTCTTATTGCCTTGGCACCTTAAAAGATTATGTCATTAGCCTTGATGGAACATTTTATGACACCAGTCCACATTCAAAAATATCTGGTGTATTTTTCGCTCCTTGTCAGAGCAGCTTGAGACAGGACACATTTGGGTAGACTTTGAGCTTCACCATCAAGAGTTAGCATCCCATTAATGCTCATTGTTCTCTGAGAAGATTGATAGTGCTCGCTGACCTCACCGCCCATTTTACAAGTAGGAGGATGTTTAAACGACTGGCCTCCATGAGAAGACGTGACAAGTTCTTTGTAGCGTGTCAGGGTTGCCTTGCTTCGGATAAGGATTGAGCATGAATTATTTTCTCTCTGAGCCTAATACTTGTGGAAGCTTGGCAATGGATACTGCAACATTATTGTAACATTTCAGAATCTTTTGAAAGAAGAGTATGAGAGTCTGTAAGAATTTCTTTTTAGCCTTTATTTCCAAACAGAAACCCCTATATATCAAGATCCTTTAGAATCCTGTATACTCTCTTTATCTCACCCTATTGCACTATGCATCACTGTATCCTAATAGGTAGCAACTCCTGTTGCTGCCTTAGCTCTGTGAAGTGACTTCTGCTGTGTGTCTCTCCCATGTTATTGCAAAGGAGAAAGCCAGGCTTGTGCTGGCATCTGTGCAAGAGTGAGGAATGTATAACAGTATTATATCTGGCAAGTCATATGGATGCCTTGTTTGATCACATCAATCATTGGCTTTGCGGCTGAGGCTTTTTAATGATAGTACCAAGCACGTTCCAGGAATCTGACTGAAACAGAAAGGCTGGACCCAAAAGGATTTTCTCAGAATCTAAATGTGTCTCACTCAGAATTCAGAAGCCAGTGCACAAAGTTGTGATGTGGAAACTGCTGTTCATCTCCTCCCTAACCTAGGAAGGGGAGTATGAGTTCTGCTCTCTTGGACTACAGAATTTCTTGGGCACCTGCAGTCTGACTTCTGTGAAGGTAAAGGCTCTATGATTCTTGATGTGATCAAATGGCTTGCACCTATGCCCCATTTGAATCCAAAGCTTCCCCTCCTTTACCCTCTGGAACACTGTTAGTCTGATCTGAACTCACTGAGCTGCTCAGGCAGCAAGTAGCAAATGTTGGTTCAGTTTCCTAGTGAGCCAAACCTTGGAGCTCCCAGGAGATTGCCCAGTACCACTTGGTAGGCGTGGCTCAGCAAGGAGAAGGGAAGCTTCTCTGCCTTCTGACTTCCTATTACAGTGTAAAGCAAGCTCGCTACCATATGAGAAGGAACTACAGTAGTCCCTGGCCGAGCTGAGAAATGTTCATCTAATGTCATTAAAATCAACCTTTGGAGCAGGAACTGGTGTTTGCACTCTCTCATGTGTGTATTGCAGCTACAAAGTACAGTGTTTCTAGTTTTTAGGTGGCATTGCCTGGTATGAGGTGGAATAACTGGCATAGATGAAAAAATGGATTGAACTGTGACTGCCATGAAGGGGCAGATAATTGGGTGCCCTCTTGTGTGCAGGTGAGTCTCCCAAATTGAGCCTCTGATCTCTTGAGCAGAAACCTGCTACTTGCTGGCTGCAACCAGTGTAAGTTGCTTGTAAATTTTGGTAACACGTGGACTAAACAAAAGTGTCTTGTCCTCAGTTCTCAAACTAAGAGAAACATGAGCCAGGAACAATGATTGGGTGTCTGATCACAGGCTTCTGCATGTAGACAATTTAGATCAGGAAAACTCAGGGCTTGGAGTGCTGGAAAGAAGAGCTGATGTCAGTAAGAAGGGTTTCTGAAAAGAAGAAAAGTCTCTGAAAAAAAGAAGAGAGCCTGGAAAGATGAAGGTGAAGAACTTGGTTGGAAGAAAGATCATGGAAGTGATCCTGGAGACAAAAGATCTCACAAAGACCCAACTGGAAATGTATGCCAGGGGACACCGAGGGACATTGGCTTGTACCAACCAACATGGGTCATGGTGAGCAGTGACATGGTAGGAACTAACTTGACTTTCTGACTGTCCTGAGCCAGCAACAATATTCCTGCTGGAAACAGATGGCAAGGTCTAGTAGCCATGGCAGTGTGGGCAGTGGAGGTGTGAGTGCCTCACAATCAAGTAGAGTAAAACTCTTGTCTCACTGGTTAAGTAACCTCAATACCCAAATCCTGAAGAGGATGCTGTTCACTCTGTCTTTGTTCTCTGAATCATGGATCCTGTGGCTATCAGGATCCCGGTGACTTGGAGCAGTCTTACAATTGCAGCTCTACCTTCCCCTAGGGAACAGGAGTTGCTGAAGCTGGAAGGATTTTTGACCACATCCATTTTGCCTCTGTCATGCATTAACAAAGCCTACAGCTACTTTAGGCCAGGAACTCATATCAAGTTAGCATTTTCTACTAAAACTGGGTCTTTGGAAGGGCTTATAATTATCTAACTCAATGATGCGACCTGAACTTTTGTAAGACAGATGGTTTTAAATATAAAAATACACTTCCTGTAGATACATAATATATTTTTGACTTATTTCTCCTCTCCTCTCCTAAGTGAGTGACAAGTATTTAAGACTTGCAGATACCTCAGTACAACTCCAGCACAGGATTCTTATTTTCTTCACCTTTCTTTCCTTCACCCTTACTTTTATATCTTACATTTCTCGGGTTTGTAATCCCCCCTATTCTTTTTCACTGTTCTACTGTATCTTCAGGTCTCCTCTTTCCCTAAATGCTAGAAGGCTTTTATGAGTACGAGTTCATTGCCATGGAAAAGTCTGTGGACTATTTCCAATGTCCATGTATACTCTTCATCAAGGATTTATAAGGAGAAATATTCAATGTACTTTCAAAGGAGGAAAGGCATTTATTTTCTTTAGTTATAGAAAATCACTAGCAACAAATTTGGCTTATATATAATAATGTCATTAGTGCTCTGCAGGTTATTCCATTTTATTTGATATTTAGATTTCCTGACAGAGATATGTCTGGTAGAAGTCACAGTAAAACCACTGGACTGATGGTGGGGTATAAGTAATGAGCAGTGTTTTGGTATCAAAATGAGAACAGAAATAGGCCATATGGGACACTGCTAGTAACACCACTGGAGGTGCTTCTGGCATGAGCAGTGTACATGTGCTAGAATTAGGTCATGCTCCTTGTCCAGCTTCTAGCACAAAACTGTCTGACCCTGGCACTTATTCCAGTGCACCTGAGGGAGAGCGATCTGGCCTGGCATCTGTCATCAGTTTTAAATCTTAAAATGGAGATTTATGATCGTCTGTGGAAAAAACATTGCCTCGAGCAGATCTGCTGTGGTCTGCATTACCTTTCCTGAGGGTGTCTGTGATTCTTGACAGAGTCTTGGTTGTTAGTAAGGAAAAGAGGAAGCTGAAAGAGAAAAAAAAGTCTTGCAGGGTTACTCTAAGTAGAACATTATGAAAAGATATGTCCCTATAGAGACTCAGAGTGCACAAGCTGAGTATCCCAGCTTTGAGAGCCACAGACCTTGGGGGTTTTTCACTCCTTTTCTGCAGCACAGACCACAGGTCAACAGCTGAAATTATCTTCGTACTTCTAACTGACTGGCTACTTGCCATAAAAAAAGTATTAGATATTGTCTACATGTCAAAATCTCCTGTTCTCTTCATATAAAAAGTGACTTCTCAGCCTCTTTGTAGGTTGAACTTCTTATGTCTTTGCTGGTAAATAAATGATGCCAGGAGATGGCCTCTGGCTGTGCAGCCAGCTTGTACAGCTTGCCTTGCATCCTTTGGGTGACGCTTTTCCATTTTAAAACAAGGCTACACACACCTAGCTAAAACCTTGTAAGAAACATCTTTTAACATTTTAATACTCTGAAAGAAAGTTTGCCAATCCTCAGACATGTATATTTGTGCCCAACAGATAGATGTTTTTCTAACCACAGTCTCTGGACCTTTTCTAGAGGTGTTCATTAGCCAGCTCACATGTAAAATCTACCTGACAAGATCTGTTTGCCCCATATTAGGGATATGGAGAATGCCAGGATAATCTAAACATAAGGATAAATGGGTTGATAAAGGCTGTGATAACCCACAGGTATAACGTAGGGTGTGCATATGGCATGGGAATAGACCTCTTGATATCCTTCATCTTCTGCCAGTATGTTGGATTGAGATTTGAATATTAGATGCTAAGATTACCATGGTTTATAAAATTTATGCTGGTGGGGGAGGCAAATATTATGTGTTTCTTCTGTGAAGAGGCTTCTCTGTGAGTTCTGTTACTAATGGGCTCATAGAATTAATCAGATTTCTATGTTTTAACTGCATAAAGGTTGACATATGTGTAATAAATATTTCAACACATTTTTTCTTTTGTTCCTGCAGTGTAACATGACATTTATACTATTTATTGCCCAACTGATCCTACATCTTGTAAAAATGTGTGATCCTCTATAATAGAAAGTCCTTGTGGGCCTAGTGTCAATGATGCAGGTGAAGAAACACTGTCTTTTTGCTCACAAAAGGAAGCTTCTGTGCAGTGGAAAACCACAATTGTTTTGGAATTTTGTTCAGCAGATCACGTAATGTTGTGTATATAACAATGAATGGATAACACAGCAAAATATTACACCCTTTTAGGATGATTAAATGAATGCCTTCTCTGACTGATGAACAGCTTAATGCTAGAAATAACTTAGGAGGCTTTTTTATGTCAGCCTGCTTGTAGAGAGAGTGTGGCAGTGTTTTAAGTAGCGCAGTATGTTCTGTGAGTTTGGTGCAGTGCAGCAAGCTTGTATAATATTAGCATCATCTTGATGTTACATTTGGATCTTAGCTTAGAGAAATGGAAAGCATCCAGTGTTTTGCCTTTCTTTTCTGTGTCTCTTCCCCATGTCTTCTTTTCCTAAAAATAAAATTGTAGCTTAACAAATGAGTTCCAGTACACCGTTGCTACCAGCAAGCCCACCATTTGCTGTGGTTTGATTTTTGTCTAGATGGTTAAAGACTTTTGAGCAAACTTTGTGCTAACCCTGGGAATTCATGGGTCTAAGTTCTGTTTTAGTCCCATGTGAGAAGGGAGTAGATGATAGCATGCTTCTGTGCTTTTCTCAGTTTAATGTTCTTAAAAAACAGATTTAGAGTCAGATCCATTTGTTGTCAAGTATTATGAAAATCCCCAGAGCTGGTAGTTCTTGCAGTACTAATATTTTGTACTTTGCTTCCTCTAAAATCTTTGGAAACATCCATGTAACATGTTTTCCTTTTGCTACCAGGTTTGATATTTTCTCACTTGCATTTGTTTCAGTGTAATAGGACTCCACAACCAGATTCTTGAGTTCTAGAATGTGAAGCTCTTAAAAGAGTAGAAGTCTTTAACTTCTGTCTTTGACATTTTTCCTGCAGTAAAGGTGTGTTTTTCCAGGCCTTTTTCTGTAGATCTGCTTAGTCTCATAGTAATCTTTTCTGCTTACTCATAAAGGGACAATCTAATTTAGAAGACTGCTTCGCCTGAAAGATAATTTTTTTATCTGCCAATTCTACCCCTATTTTTTGGAATGAAGTCATCTTTTTCATAACTGAGGACTAAAAATGATGAATGATTTAATTTATTTTTCCAGGCAGAATAAAACACTTTTTTTCTTTTTTTTTCGTATCAGGCTTATTTTAGAATTAATGCACCTAAAACACAGTCAGCAGTCACCTTTCTCATTTTCCTCAGTTCCTTGCCATGGTTATTAATTAAACTGCATCTTTTAAGTGTGAATGTACTGCAACAAAGTAAAATTGTTTTATGACCATAAATCTCATGGGTGTTGTTGCTAGGCTGTTTATGTACACTATGATTATTCTGCAGCTCTTAGGAGGGGTAACAGTGATGCAGTAATTTATAATCTCAAAAAATATCATTTAGCAATCATAATATTCAAATGCCTTTCAGTAATAAAATCTTATGAATTTTTTTGGCAATGAATCTTCCTGTCAATATTTTCTGATGTCAAATGAATGGCAGAAGAAAGAGAAATGGGTCAGGTAGGTAGGATCTTTCTGGTATACTGAATATATCGCTGTATGATATTTTATATATACTGTTACATATTTCAATCACTTTGTCAGCCTCCTCCCTTCTTTTTTTTTTTTTTCTATTTTCTCTCTCCTTTTTTACAAAAATCTGTTTATTGTTCCAAATCCTACTCTTCTTCTTTCAGTTTCCTGAATCTAACTACTACCTGCAGAAGCAGAAATTTCTGATTCAGTTTATTGTTACATAGTTTGTACTAAAGGAAGTTAATTCTTAAATGATTCCTGTAAATTAGCTTTCCAGCAAAAAATGAGTCTTGATGCTGGATGCTGCACCAAAATCTGATGATGCAAAGACATCTGGGCTAAGGCAGAAAGGAGGTTTAAAGCTGACTTTTTTCTTCTGAACTCATTCTGCTCTCCCACACACATACATGCACAATTTCTCTCCTCTGCCTCCTAGTACATTTGCCACCTCCTTTCTTTTTTACTTTTTTTTTCCTCCCTCAATAAATGTCTAAGAACTGGAATTAGAGACTGGTTACAGTCATGTTGCATTCATTGTAAAAGAAGCTCTGACTGCACTGCCCAGGGAGCAAAAATCAACATTTCTCAAAGGACATGGCTGGCAGTGGTAATGAAGAAAGAAAACTATTGAAATTCCTCTCAAACTTCTAGTCTCTATTTTTGATAGCTTCTTATTCTCAAAGTTTTCATTAAACTCTTTTTTTTTTTTTAATGGACATGTCTTATATTTCTAGTATTTTTAACACTGAGTGTAAAGAATAATGAATTTAAGGACAAGTGCTGCTGTGTTAAAAAATACACTTTTTTCTCAACTGTTCTTGGGTATGTTCACCACAGGATGAAAGCAGCACACTTTCTTTAGCTGAGATACTGCAGAACCCCAGTGAACATAAGGGTGTTTTATACCTCCCAGATAGAATACAGATCAAAGGATAGATTAGGGTGGAGCCTAGAAATCATAAAATATTTTAAAAACTACCAGAGTTTAGTCTTCACCAGTACTTCATCTCAGAGATAGTGACTGCAAAAATACAGATGGGTTTCTGCTGAAAAAAGGTTGTGTGAAAGAAATAGAATCTGTCTGATACTCAGAAAACTTCTCAATGTTAGCAGCCTTGAATGCAAAGGCTTGGGAAGAGCTGACGACCATTCTAATGGCTCCTTGCATGGAATGGCATTTTTGAAAGTATTATGCTTGTTTGTTCCAGAGGAAGGACCCAGCTGATGCAGTTACCACCCCCAAAAGTGTGAGCTAAGTGCAACTTACATCACACTGCCATTCAGAAAGGTGATGCTAGACTTTTAGAAGGAAAGCTTTAAAAATGCCACTAAGATCTCTTCCCAGTTAATCGTAATTTCCAAAGTTTTGAATTCAGCTGTTTCTCAACCTCTCAACCATTTTTCAGTGACAGTATTTTTTTTTCTTCTCAAGCTCTCTTAAGGAATTTTATCATCCTCTGAACGAAGAGCAATTTTTTTCTGTGTCACTTAAAGAAATTAACTTTAGGAAGACCTTTGCATTACTAAATATCTTCTTTGTTCCCTTTGTAGTTTTCAAGGTTTAAATGTCTTTGCATCTGCTGCCCCTTTTTTGTGGTTATCTCTTTTTGAGGTACACAGAAAAGACTTAATGTTAGTTAGATCACGGCAGATGGACCGATATGATGGTTAAGAAGAAAAGATCTTTGCTATTATCTAAGACATCAAGATGTGTGGTATAAAAGCTAGATGACTCCTCCATTGTCTGATCTTGGCCAAACTTGCTAGTAGTATTTTGGTGCAAATAAGGCTTTGGGTCTCCGACACAGTTCATCTTTGCTTTTGTCCAGTGTCAAGCTAAACATGGCTAAACATTCGGGGACTTTGGGAGATTATACCTCCAGTTTTTTATGATATCCATTCTTTAATTTTTTTCTGAGAGAAAAATGATTCTCTAATTATAGTGGACAGAGATTTTTCTCATGCATTTGTCCTATGACCATTTGGAAGGCTCAGTCTATCACACCTTTGTAGAACAACATGAAGCAGTCTAAGCATTGAATAAATCTCCTCTTAAAGGTGAAATGCAGCCTGAGAAGAATGTTTTGGATAAAAACCAGCTAAAAATCTTTAATGAAGAAAGGCTCTCCTCTCTCATTTTGCTCTGAAATGTGAGAGTACTGTGAAACATAGGGACTGAACCACTCTATCTAATAAAATCTGTATTTTTCTTGCTTCATTAGCACTCTCAAGAAATTTTCATCCAGTCTCAGCAGACCACGTGCAGGAGTATGGGACGATAATTTGTGCTCTGGTGCTGATTTATTCTTAGTCACTAAGAAGATGCTGCAATGAAGGTGCCAAATCAGTAAGGAAAATGGGCACCCCAATGAGTATGGACTGAATGTAAGTTTCATAGGAGACCAAGGTGAAAGATTGTTACTAAATGTCTCCCCCATTTTCAAAACTGGGGCTACAGCATCCAAAACTGGACGCTGAACGGCCTAACAAAAAAGAGATAGTAAATTCTGAAGAAACTAGAGATGTTTGTGCCCCAAATTCGAATTCTGATTTATATTTTTATTTTGGCTGGCCATTTCTTCTTTTCCCCAAATTACCCTGCCACTCAAAGTTAAGCAGTGTATATTCAATTTTAAATAAATATGGTATTAGATATCGTATAATGAGATCTTTGCAGCAATTTAAGAATACCTTAAAACAACCCAAATTTCTTCAAATTTACGAACAGATTACTCAGATATGAAAAGATAAATAAGAATTAAAACATAACCCATATTAACTGCAGGCAGATTACAGAGGTGAATGCAACATTTACAGGGTGCAGAATCTCAAGTCTGTTGAACGGGAGGGATGAAAGAAAGAACATCTAAAATTATTAAAGTCTACATTTCGATATTATAAAAATATTCTTAGTCAAGCTGTTCATATTTATATTCAGTGCTACCATGGTGGTAACATCACACTGGTGAGTCAAAGTACAAAAAGAGAAGCTTTACTTTTTCAGGAGTGAGTAGGAGAGCAGTTTCCATGCATCTGCAGAGATAGCAGTAAGACTTATTGGAGTTTGTGCAGAATAAATTTCTCAATCGCTTACAAATGACTGTCAGATGTAGGGCAGCATGCAAATCAAGCAGATCACAAACCCAACCCCAGCATAGCTCAAGAACAGAATTCTTGAAACTTTTGCGGTAATAACATTATAAAATAAGAAAATACAATAAGTAATAAAGAAGATTCTGGAGTATGTTGGTTTGCTACATATTATGCATAATTATTCATACTGATGAATTAACTATGGTGAAAAATTAAGTACTGCTGTTTGCCACACAGTAAGATAGAAAGTTTATAAATAGTCAATCATGGAACACTTCTTAAAATTAATGACTTGTTTAAAAGGATGTATTTTTCTTTGTGACCACTGATGCCTCAGACCAAGGAAGCACCAAAATTCTTCCAAATTATTTGTTGCTACATAGTCTCAGTGAAAAGAATCTGTTGTTTCCTTGGTTATATTTTAAAAGAATTAGGAAGATCTTAAAATATAAAGAGTGCATACTGTATAAACCGCTTTCAGTTTTGACAGGGTATTTTCATCTGCAGCTAAGAATACTTCTATTTGTAGACACTACTTGTAGACACTATCTTGTCTAGAGTTAAATGAAATTTAGGATGAACATTTATTTCCAGGTATTTACCAGCTTTTGTGCTGCAGCATTCAGCAAAACCAAACATCGTCAGCTGAAAGCTGTATAGTAAAAATTTTTATTTCCTTCTTGTTATCAACTCCAAAAGATTCAGACCTGTTTACATTCAATGAAATTCCCTCTGGCTTCTGTCACACTCTTCAGCCTGCAATTAAAAGTATATAAAAATATCTTCCAATATCTTCTGGTTTAAGCTGCTTTCTACTTTGTATGAAGACAACAGTTTTAAAGTCCTCAATGAAAGACAAAGAACAACAGATGCTGCCAATGACATAATTCTAATTTCTATTTCTGTCACAGTATATTTAAAGTTTTTATGAAGGAATTTGAAAGCTAGATTAAAAAAACCTATTTTATACATGAAAAAGTTTCTGACATGATATAGTCACCCAAAGAGTTGATGATAGTAAGTCATTCCTGAAAATAAATTTCTGGTAATTATTTTTTCAGTATATACATATAATGAAGTAGAAAGACACTGAGACTTTAATTCTGAAGTGTATTAGCACATAAATGTCTGCCTCTAAACTGTAATTTCAACAAGAAAATTTGTCTTAACTGTATTTAGCCATTTGCTCTTGTCTCGATTTTAGTCATTCTGAACTCATGATGTTCAGTCTAGCCTCAAACATAGCAGTGGAAAGACCAAGTTATCTAAAGAGATCTGGACGGATTGCACAACCTGCTGAATATTGATTCTGTTAAGCCTGAGCTCCCAATTAAAGTTCAGTTTTTCATACCTAGAGTTCTGTGAATGAAGAAAGATGTATTAAAATAAATTAAAACTGGTAAGTGCTACTTTAAGTAATAAATTTATTTATTTTTGATTATTGAACAATATATTTGGAAGCTGTAGAAGTGTACATTTCAGGAAAGGTACATGTTATATGGCATTTCTTGGACAGATCATATTTTATTTCATTGTCTTTTTCCATCGAAGGAATATTTTGCCTCCCGTTTGACCTTATTATCAAAATAAGAATTAGTGGTAAATTATTATACTGGGTAAAATCCAATAATCAATAGGAAAATCTTCCTCAGTCTTGACTAACTGCAATAAACATCTCCTGGCAATGATAGAAACTGATGTTTAAAAATAAAATACATCAAGGTTTTGGTGGGTTTTTTTAATCCAATAAAAACAAAATTAGACCATGAACTAAAGGAATTCATCAGATGTACAGCATGTTGCTGATGACAAAAGCAATAAATAATTTCTTTTTAATGATCTTCATTTGTTTTATAGCAATTTAAAAACAGAATGTAAATGTTGGCTGTACAAATAAAAGCCTTCTTTGAAAGGGTGTATCTTTGGGATGACATCATGCTGAAATGCATCACTTTCTTGTAAGCTGATTCATTTGACTTCTATGATTTTATTAACTGATTATTTATGCCTTTATGCAATTCTTTTCTAGAGAGGTTTGGTGCTAATTTGTTTCTTGTAGCATTAGTGTTTAATTAGGCAATCAACTTTGTGTCTACCTGCTGGTAGAAAAAAAAGAAGTGACAACCTTAGACAATGTGTTAATTTAAAACTGCAAAATATCAACTTGGACTAAAAACCCCAAATGGGCTTAAAATAGAGGTGAGTACTGTTAATGGCGAGATTTTTATGTTAGCACAACTCCATTGCTGGTGTATAGCACATTTTTTTCTTGAGTAGAATATAACAGAAATTTTTCAAATAAAACATTATTTAACTCAGTAATCCTTCTGAGACTTGTAAATTCCCTGAAAATCTCATGTTTAAGTTTGACCAGATTTTTCTTCCTTTACTCAAGTGAAGTAATGTCTCTTATCCTTTAAAATTCTTACTGTAATCCCTGAGATCACTTGCAGGATAAAGTGATGCTTATTCTCCCAAGGATGTGAGAATTCTTAACATAATGTCCTTTGGAAGGCGTAGCACATAAAATCAGCAAATTTCTCCAAAGAGAAGAGCTTAAACATGTCTGCAGCATACTTCAACAATTTAGGGATTTCTGGGACAACATATGGAGTCAATTTCCAAGTTGTGGACTTCTTAAAAAAAAAAGCCCTAGTAACATTTTTTTTTTCTGTATTGAGAAACCTGCGAAAATATCAATGAGAGCAATTATCTTCAAAACCTCAAAATGCAGTCCAGAGTAGCTTATTTTGGTCCACAACGTGGAAGAAATCAAAGCTATTGAACATTTCTGAGCCCTGAGTCTCAAATGATTTTATGCTGTATTTTTCTCCACCTGCGAAGTAAGTGGAATCATAACTATACAGTGTTTAAAAGCTTGAAAGTTTATAAGCAATGAAAAGGCACCCCAACCCTCTTTTATATGCTTCCCTAAAAAATATAAAATACCTCTCAAGAACATGTAATATCTTGCAGTGAAAATAACATGATTTTTTTTTAATAACTTGGGTTACCCCTTTTTCATGAGATATTTTCAAGATTTTCATCGTGAACATGAAGACTGCACATTTATTCTAATTGTTTTAATAAAAAGCTCTCAATGTAATGTACTATTCTAATTTCAAAATTCAAAGTAAAAAGCTCCAAAGTACTGAAAGAATTTTTATAAAGTAAGGAGAAATTGTGTTACTTTATTACTGATTTGCTATGGCACTTCTGGCTTCAGGAACTGCCACTGTTTGTGGTGGTAGAGAAGTAAAGAGCTTTCTCTGTTCTTACATTTAACTTATTTTTTCAATTAAGGATTAAAAAAAATTCAATAGTTTAAAAATAACTTTTTCATACAGTAATCATCCCACTGAAGTGCTTTCTTTCGTCCTTCTTTTGTTTCATACTTCAGTAATCTTTGTCAGCTTTGCAAAGCTTAAATCTTCCCACAATATGTTTCAGCTATTGGCCTAATTAACATACAGCTTTACATGATTGAGTGATCAGTGCAAATTAAATACCAACAGGGGCCACTGACCTATTGTGCAGACAATCCCCAAACTAGATCCTCAAAGTTTCTAATGACTTCAGAGTGTGCAGTTAACACAATTTAGCACAGTATGGCCGAGCCCTGGGATTAAAAGTAGTTCTCCTGCAGTTAAGAAAAGTAGAGAGGACTTGAGTGTGCCCAAAACACTTCATGGTATCTCACTCCTATTGATGAAGGGAACAGCAGAAGGAAGATGAAAAGTGACCTCAGTCATTATTATACCACTGCAAAACTTAAAATGACATTTTGAGGTGAACCAGACCCTTCTTTGGGAAAGCTCAGCCTCTTTATGATACTCATTTTACTGGAAAGGGGAAAGGGGAGGTAACACTGACATTGCATATACATAACAAATGAAAAAGTCTGTATACTTCTGATGGAAAAATCTATGAGCATCTGTAATTATTTGGTGGAATATTGCCTCAAAACTGTCCACAAGTGTTGATGACTAGTACTCATCAGGGGGCAGAGACAAGGGTATTTGCAAAGCCAAAGACAAGTGGATCCCTTGGCTCTGTTTAACTCCTTTCTAGGACTTATTTGGAGAAATACAAGGCCTGATACCATTGGATTAAGGTCAGAAGCATGTCTGTTGCTAAAATTTAGGGACAAGGGATGTGAAAACACTCTTTAAAATGCATGCAAGAGTGCCAGTTTGGGTTTTCTCTGTGACATCTGCCTGTGATGGTCTATTTTAAGAACAGCTAGGCTGTGTGCTATGTAAAAGTGTGGTTTGCCTTGTTAGAAACTTTACAGTTTAGGCAGTTATTTGAGCTGCTTGCCTTACCACCTTACAACAGTTGGGCAGAAGCTTCTTTCCTGACTTCCCAGTTTATTCCAATTTAAGCCAGACCTGTCACCCACAGGTGACAAGTGGCACAGGCCACCAAACCATTACCCAGGAAATACCTAGACCACCAAGTTTTTGTTGGTGTCTGAAAGCATGAATGACATCAGGGTTGGTTTTTTTTACTCTGATATTAGATGACAGATTGAATCAAGTCCCATTTGTTAAAAGGTTTTCTTGGCATCTGAAGCCAAAATATTCTTTGTAACACTTGAGAGTGAATAACTGTGCACTTCAAAACACAAACATAGGGTTGTCTTTCATTTTTGCCCCTGTGTACATCTTCACAAAGTGAAACAAAGGGAGATTTATTGGGAGAGGCTTCTCATGATTTCCTTGTATTTATTTATTCATTTGTTCATCCATTCATTCACATATTTTGAAAAGACTCTATTCATTTCATTTGTGCACAGCAGATAAAATTAATTACTGCACTGCAGATAATAGCACATAAAGGTCATCCTCAGAACTGTGTTTCACTTTGGTGTCTTTATCATGTTTTGAAGATAATGGTTTGATGTTGTTTGTACACTGTGGAGTGCACTTCTATCCCTGGGGAAGCACACTGAGTAAACAAATAATAGTAACAGAATGGTACAGCATAGCTGTTCTGCAGTGTTTGTCCCTGCTTTAAAAGTCTCAGCTGCTTAAAGCAGTGCCTGATGACAGTGCAGAGTTCCTCAGTCCGTAAACACAGAGGCATCGATCTGAAGACACTGAAATTGATGTATTTGTGTGTGAGAAAACGGATGTGGTGTTCTGGTGGCTATTAAATTATTCCCAGTGATTTGCTGCTGTGGAGCATTTCTGCAACATTCTTCCTGTGCATCCTCTTCTCACCCAGGGCTGGATTAGTCAGCTTTCAATGGGTCTGGGATTATAGAAAGGTGTTTTGCTTATCAAATGTTTTTCCCCATACATGGTGCAGGAGTATAAATGAGCTTGCTGGGGAGAAAAGTGTTACATTTCATCAGCACTCACATAGAAATTTTCCTGTGGACGAGTGCTATGGGCTCACTAATGGTCACAGAGCATATGGTTCAGCTTCCCCACACTGAACTGGGTGACAAATGAGGTGTGTGGTCAATGAAGATGCAGACAGCAAGCAGCATGTGTTCCGGGCCTGCTTTGGGAGAGACTTCATTTTTTCTTTTAATATCTGTGAGCAGGGCCAGGTTTAATTGCCGCATAATGGAGTTAGCTGGGCCTCATCAGGATGTTTGGCCACACCATGGGCCCATGTGCTGGAGGGGTCTGACATGGCACAGCTCCTGGGCCAGGGGAGGTGCATACATGTGCCCCTGCACATGTAATCCCAACCCTGGCTGTGGTGTGGCTCTGCTGCTTCTCCCTGCCGGCTGCAAAGCTACTGGGAAGCAGTGAGTTGCCAGGGGGCAGGGAAGGGGGCAGATGAGGAATAAGGAGTGATATGAGGAACTCAGGGGTTGGAGCTTGATAAGAGCTTAAGCTCCCTTTCCTCTTCTTCTTGAAAACTAGCCCCCGATGCTTGTTAGAGGTATGTTGCTGCTAAGAGGTGATTGTATGGCTTAGAAAAGCATCTTTTGGGTGGATGTGAAGAAGATGAGAGAGAGACAAAGATGGCCCCATTACAGTTTATCTTCTTATAAGCAGTCAGTAGAGCTAAAGTAATTTCTGACCTGTGAAATACCAAAAAAGCTTAATTTTAAAGATGCTGTTTTTCAAATAACATCAAGAGTATACGTTTTAATTCATCTGGGGGATTTGGTATTTAGGTAGGAATGGTAATGGTGTTTGAAAACTTCTTGTAGATAATGCTCAATTCAGAATGCTTAATGCTATCCAAAAATCTAAGTAATATATTCAATCATACATATCACTTGACCTCCCTTACCCTGGTGGACAGGGGAGGAGAATCAAAAGTAGGACTTGAGGGTTCAGGTAAGAACAGTTTAATAATTGAAAATAAAGTAAAATAGAATAATAATAGTAAATAATTTTAATAGTTGTAATAAGAAGGGAAAGGAAAAAAATCCAAACGTGATGCACAATACAATTGCTCATGAACTGCTGGCTGATGCAGGCCCTGTTCCTAAACCCAGACTGGCCCCCCCTTCCAGGTAACTCCCCCAGTTTATATACTGGACATGGTGTTCTATGGTGTCGAGTATCCATTTAGCCACATTCAGGTCACCTGTCCTAGCTATGCTCCCTCCAAGTGGGTTGGTTTTTTTTGTGGACCTCCTCAATGGCAGAGCAGGAAGGCCAAAAAAAATGTCCTTGATTTGCTATAAACTTGACTTGTCAAAAACCACAACATGAGAGTGTTATCAACATTTTTCTCATTCTCAATCTAAAACACAGCACTGTAGCGGCTACTGAGAGGAAATTAACTATCCCAGCTGAAACCAGGACAGCCATAAAAAAGAGATATCCTACTTTGCTTTATGAACAAGTGTTGTATAGGTCAGAGGTGTTAAATTTGAAGCTGTTTAGAGCACATCTGGGTCATCTGCAACCAGGAAAGGATTCAGTATATCCAAAGTACTTGTAATAAGCTGCAAAATAGTTTGAATTACCTCTGATGCCTTTGATAATTACAATGTGATCCTTGGCTATTGATAGAAGTATTTCAAAGGAGACATAGCACTGAGTCTCGAGGACGTTGTTAGGGCTGATGAGATGGCTCATAATCAGTAAGTGGTTCATCATGCTCTTAAAAGCCAGTTGGGAAAGCCAGTAATACAGAAAAAAGCCTCAAAGGAATGGTGTCACTGTGTGTCACATAACTCATATCATTAGACGGATTCTCGTAATAGCTTTTTGTCTGGAAATAATTCTTCATGGCAAGCAATATTTGTGTCATTAAATGTTTGTGCCATGTAATAGGACCCAGGCTTGAAGAGTGTAAGAGAAAAATTGGTGAGCTATTTTGAAGCTCAGATTCATGTTCCAACTTTTTTCAGTGAAAGGACAATAAAATAAACTTGCAATTAGAAAAAATGAGAAAAAAATTTCCAAGAGTAAACTAATTTTGTTTCCACCTTTAATTTCCTACATTTAATTTCCTACATCCTTATTTTCCTGCATTATTTAAAACAGGTTCAGTGTGTTTTGACAGTGATTGCCCTGCCAATAGATTACTGCTGTCCAAAAGGGAAAAGCATTTGTGCTGTAAGTGCCCCTTGAATTTTGGGAAGTAGCACTTTTTACACTGGTTACTAAACCTAAAGGCAATAAAAGCCACTGTAAAATTCTGACATTCTGTCAAAGATTTTTAAGAGGTCCAACGAACTAGCTGGGGGTACCTAAGACAACTGTTCTGAAGCAGTGAAACTTAGCTGTTCAGCTTGATATATTCAAGTTCATTCAGGTCATTAGGTTTTTTTCCTGTAAACAGTAGTACAGAGTGGTTCGTCCAGGGCTTGTTTACACTAAGTAGCTACTTTGCGACTGGAGAATCTGTAGGTTGCTTTCTTCTTCACCAGCTGACCCCATCCATTTCTTAAAAGAAAATTGTTAAATCAAAAGCAATTGTCAAATCAAAAGCAGTGCAAAAAAGAGATTCTTTCTGAATTTAGAATAACTTAATCAGCGATGAGCTGATTGTTCTGTTTGTTGCCGAGTCACAGGCTGCACCCCAAAAAGGCTGTTTGTGAGTGAAGGCCCTGCATTGGCTTAAATGTAAGCTGGACATTTACATACCTGAGAGGATCTGAGCCTTGTCGTGGATAGGAAAAAAAGGATAAAACCCTTAAAAGTAGTGTCTTTCAGATATTGTGCATCTCTTGAAGATGTGCCAGAGTCTGTAAACTCATTTAGCTAGATTATTTGATCTGTTTTCTTTTCTTATGACAATGGACAAAGGTGCACTTCCTACTGCGAATCTGAGCAGAGCTCATTTGGGCAAAATTTCATTGTTTCATACCCAGTAATTCTCAAGTCTAAAGAGAGACAGTAGGAACACAGTAGGTTCAGACCTATTCAACAACTCAGGAAGCTGAACTGCTTCCAGAGAGCTTGCTTTGTCTGCTGGCAGACTCCCCGAGACAGGATATTATGGGAAGATGCCTCTGTCCCTCCTCCACCACCCATCTCCAGCCCTTTATGTAAGTTTCTGCACTCTTTTGTTTTTGCAGCGAAGAGGTGGCTCTGTGGAGGCCCTGTGTGGTGGGGCCCACATTCACAGCTTTGTTCCCCAGCAGGGTGTGCAGGAGGTGTGAGCATTAAACATAAGATTTCTCATACAACTGCCCAAAGCAGGGAGCCATGGCACTTCTGTGGATGACCTGCGGCGCCTCATCTGTCCAAGAGCAAAGCTCCCCTGCAAAACAACACCACACGGGTGGTCCCACGAGGGGCAGTGGGCAGCATGTGCTCATCCCTCCAGCCTTCCAGGAGACTGGAATTAGGTCTCCTTGTGGCAAACCCCAAACGAAATACTGGGCTGCTTTCTCCAGGGCAAGCACAGGCTCCATAACGTTTTGATGTGCTTCCTGCCGAACCAGGCAGTAGGCCTTCTCATCACCTTGCTTGATCCACTCATTGCAAAAGAAGACTGAGGGTGACCAGCTGGGTCAAGGCTGGGAGGATTTTCTTTGCATCAGCACAAGACAGGCAGCTGTGGTAGTAAGGGAAATTGTGTGAAGCATACCTAATCTCTCCTAGTCACATGTATCTGCTGATGCCTTAGAAAGGCATCTGGCTTTTAGATACCAAATCACATTATCCAGCATCCTGGGCAATATATCTCACACTGCTCTGAGCTCCGCTCTGCCACCAGAGCGCAAGAAGTGCTGAAATCCAGGTGCTGAAGCAGTCAGCCCGTTCTTGAGGTGATCACAAATAGAAACAAGGCTCTTCATGTTATTTCCAGCCACCCATAATTTGAGTCAGAACTCTTTTCAGTCTGACCTGAAATAACAGTATCACTTTGTATCCTCAGTACTATCTTTTCCTTGTTTCTGAGTATGACAGTTGTTCCCACTCATATGGAGGAAAGGAGCACATCTGGACCTCAACGTGCTATGGTAAGAGCAGAGGACTCATAAATTCCTAATTTCCTATAGGGCTCATAAGGCTGATGATAAGCCTTTCTTCAAACCCATGAGACAATATCACCTAATCTAGCACAACAGCTTTTGTCACTGCCATGGCATCCACACTAGCTCCAGGCTTCATCTTCAGTTTTAACCCTGAAAGATTTACATCTCAGCGAAGACTTGGATGTGCCAGTTTTCTTCCTAAAAGCTTCTGTCTCCACTAGATGAGGCAATGCTGAATATTTTAGACCCTGTGAGGCTTTTGTGGCTTTGCAGCTATATTGGTCCAAAAAAACTGATGAATTTGTGCTGATAGTTTGGTTTAAGAATTTATTCTGCTTACTCTGGTGAAACCAGTATAGCTGTGGTATCACAGATCAGTTGTTACGAGTCAGGCCTTGCTTCAAGAATGCTCTAAAATGGCTACTATTTCTGTCCAAGAAAAAATTTTTAGATAGATTTGGACCACGTCTGATAGTTGAGATCTGCAGACAACCTCTCTTTTGGAGCAGAGCTCAGTGCTCATCCTTATGAAGCACATTTGGATCCACCACCCAGATTTGGTCAGTTAGAAGGTCAGTTAAGAATCTCTTCTTAACTATCCCTCTTTTTCTCAAAACTTTGGAAGTATGGGAAGTCCTTTGGTAAGCACCCTGGAATAGGAACAGAAGATCATTGGAGAAAAAAATGAGAGTTTCTTAACAGTACCTGGAATTTGATGGAAACACCTGCCCTTCATCCCTACCTGTATTCCCGTTTTCTTGCTAAAGTCTCCTGGCTTTACAAATAAGATTATAGAAATTTGAAATTACTTCCTGGCTATTATGGATTTTTAGACTCATGGCTGAATAGATGTTACAGTGAGTTTTTAGATGTTACCATTAGCACAACTCTTCTGTTACAGTGCAGGTGTTCACCCAGAAGGGATGCCAGTTGCCCTCCTGTTTGCAATCTGCAATTACAGTGAGTTGCTGGATGCCTGGCAATGCCACACAGCAGCTTCTGCCTCTTTACACCGTGGAACAGATACTGATCACTGCATTTCCTTCCAAATACTGTCATGCTCAAACCTTCTCTCTTTAACCTTGAAAAGTCAGGATCACACAGACCAGTACATTCTACTGCATAACTCATAAAGAAATCTAAGAAATATAGTAGCATTTTCTTCATTTTCTTTCACTGGACTACTACACAAGAAGACTTTGCTCATAAACCTTCCTGCTAGCTTGGTGGAAAAGTGATATCAAACTGGACATACAGCTGGGACAACTTTGAAGGAAACTCTATTTAAATTTGGTGATGGAAGGGGTCTAAATTTAACAAGCATCTGTAATGGACTTTATGTTTTGTGCAATTGGAGTGCTTAGTGATTATTAGATAGCTGTTAGGCAGAGAATTAAGGCTTATTGTAGTTTTCAATGTGTTTAGTTTGACAGAGGCCATGCAATTTTTGCGTAGCACAGTAACATTTATAAACTGATTCAAGCACTTCATGCAGGCATGCTGTCCAAGTTTTCTTATTACAATTATGCATAATAACAATAGAGTTATATGAAAATGATGGTGCTTAGGTAATCACAGTACCCAATCATTTGTCCTTTTTTCTGAAGAGCAGAGAAGTGGAAAAGTGCTGGATGTGGGGAAAGGAAATTAATATTTGCCCTTGCAGAACATTCTTCTTCCACTGTATTTGCATACAACTCATCATACCTTTTCTGCATCTCAGTTATGCTTCTGTCCAATTCAGCAGGAGAACTAATTTTGTTTGACGTTGGGGAACAGGTCTGAACTCAGAAAAATTACTTTTGTTTATTCTTGTGGGAGAATGGACATAAGCATACAATGGTTTTCTCTGGCTGCCCCATTCTCTTCATATTCAAGTAGTGCTTCTCCTTGGTCTGACTGGTAGGAAGGTCCGCAGGATACGGGGGGACAGACATGCTGGCTGTAAAAATGCTACTTTCCAGATAAGCAGTATTTTCTGCAGTGGCTTTATTCTCATGCTGCAGTTCTCTTCTGTGGCTCTGGGCATTGGGAAGCTCACCTGTGCCACAGCTCCTCCAGGCCTCTGCAAAAGATCCTAAGCAAATGTTGCCCATGGAGTATGTGGTTGCTCAGCACCACAGAGCATGCAGGGCAGTAAACATGATCACTTAAGTTTCAAGGATGACTTTTAATTTGTGTGACTTGGACAGGCTCCTCTTCGAACCTTTTACACTGCCAAAGTATGCTCTAGTTGCTGAGTAAGGGAACCTTACTGGGTGATCAAAAATGTTGTCCAGTCATTCCAACTCTTCCTGGGAAGACTGGTGAAACCCAAAACACAGCTTGTTGACTCCCCATGTGTAGTTGCATCCTATCTGGACTTCCTTTTCTTTCTTCTAGTGAAGTCCTCCTTCAGTGAAATAGTTCTAAAAATACATGTTGGCTTATGCTCCAGCACCTCTTTGAGTAACTGCTGAGGGCTGGATGCATAAGCGAGGATGTCTGAACTTCTCCTTCCAAAGAAGCTGCTTAGACTTCCAAAAATAGTATTTAAATCATATTTAACATGTAAATCCCTGTCATTTTTCACCTGGTTAATACTGAGCTCCTATACTTGCCTGTTATTGCATTTAACAAAAAATATAACATAGTTCTGAATTTTATGTATCATGATTAACTTTTGGCTAGCTTGTACTGTTTTTTGAGACTTTATGTACCTTAGCAGATGGTGTTAAAGTTTCTGTGAATAGTTTAATTTAATTTCTTCCCACTTTCTTAGCATTACCCTTTGCTTTTAATTATTTGCTTGCAAACTAGCTGACGCAAAGTAGTTGAATACACTGATGACAATGGAATGTAGAAAAAATATAAATTTTAAGATATCAAAATTTAAGCAATCAACTGTTTTTAAGGAAAAACTTTTCAAAAATGTGTCAACCTCTTTATTACAGGCTATTATAAAAATAGTAAAAATAATTTAAAAATCCATTATGGTGTTATGTGATAGACATTCCTGAAATTTGGCTGCATATTATCTTGTACACAGTCACACTGAAAGGGAGAAACACAAAGACAAACTTTATCATGTTCCAGTTCTGCAAAAAACATCTTTTTGTGTGGGATCCAGAGAGTTGGGGACTTTGTAAACAAAAACACTGGGAGCAGATTTTTACTCAGTTATGTCATAATCTCATTTTCAGACAGCTAAATATATAGCCTTTTCCAAGGTGTTAAGTATGTGCTATTAATACAGTTCAGAAATATCTGTCGACATTTAATTCTGAAAGTTCATTATTTCAGGCAGGAATAATATAGGTGTGAAGTGCCATCAAATGGACTGCTGGCTAATATAAAAGAAGACTTTTAGGAGACTCTCTGAAGTGCGGGTTAAAGTTAGACAAGACACCTCATGGTGCTCAAAGTTGTGCTCTGTGTCTCAGACAGTGAATCCAGATTCTGACACAGTAGGAGCTTCTAAAGACTGACCACTTTTGAAGTCATGTACATATCAAAGTATGTATATGTTGCATCCAAACATATTAATTTAAATTTTAGATAATAATAGCAAAATATTTTCTACATACTAAATTACTGGCAAAACAACAACAAAAAACCAAAATAGTGAAAATTTTCATGGTTATGTGTTCTAAAAATAGTATTCTTGCTGTCCTATCTGTTATTAATGGCAATCTCCACACCTTACAATCTTGTATTTTCTGCATCATTTGCTGCAGTATAGAATGCCATGTTATTAACAAACTGCATCTGTCAATGTATGGAATAGTTTCACAAGGTCTTGTTGAGAACAGTTTTATGTGAGTTAAAAAACCCCAACCTTAAGATCCTTAAGTTTCAGGTGATTTCTTTGGTTGACATGTGGAGCCCAAGCCTGAATCCAACTGAATTTTAATAAAGTAAATAAATAAAAAGAAATTCATGCATTTCAACTGAAGACAAAAAGTTATTCCTTCCCTTATTGTTGTAAAATATCCTCATTTCTCTCTCTTTTTAGAACTTCCTGTGCCTTTCAGCAGCTCCCTTTTACACTCTTGCAACCTACAACTTTTCAATCTCCTTTTCCACAAGCATTACAGTGTTCCACTTCTTCTCAGATCCATTAAAAAGCATCTTCTTAGTTCAACAGTGAATCATTAACTTCTTTTACCTGGGCACCAGCATCATTTGCCATCAAATAAAAAAATTGCTCCAGCTACTTTGATAGAGTTGCACAGGTTTCTGGTTTTACAAGAAAAGGAAAAGCTATATTTAGCTAGAGGTACATTTACTGAACTGCAGCCTGAAGCTGAAACCAGTTTTGATTTTGAAGTTCTGTTTTTCCCCAGCTATAGTTCTGGCTTGCAATACTGGCTCGACATAAAAAAGACCAAATTCGTGCTGGAAGCAGAGGTTAGTGTCTTCTGAAAATTTCAAAATGAAAAGAAACCCATCTTTGCGTCATCCTTCTCTAAAGTTCTGACTTTAATCTCTCCATTTCCACTGCTCAAAATAGCCCCTTATTGATATGCCAGAATCAATCTCCTTGCACACCTGTATGCTAACTATACTACAGGAGCATCAGACGTATCAGAGCAAGACTGCAAGAGGTTCTGCAGTCTACAGTGTGTGGCTCAGTTCTAACCTCACCAGTGGGAGGTTTTTTCCCTGCTGCAGAAACATGAGAACATTATTCTAAGTGTGCCCATGGAAGTATACAGGGAAAGATATGAATATGGATACGTTAATTGCATGCTTATTTGCTCTGACATTGAAAGACATTCAGTAGTATTTAAAGCTTATATGGCTGTGAACAAGGTCTACTGAAATTTTTTCCCCTTATTTTACAAAGAATGTTGCCCATCTCTTCTGAAGCCTCATTTTTCTTTACAGTTGCTATCATAGGTAAATTAAAACTATTTTGGGCTTATTTCTCTATAATTTTATAGAAATAAGATGGGGTTTGTGTTGGTATTTTTACTTGCCCATGGTATTTTTTTTTCCACTGAATTTTGCCTGGAGAAGAAATAGACGCTTTTCTTAGGTGATTGTGAATTTATAGTTTTAGTAGAGTCTTCTCATTTAGAGAGCTTCAGATATCTTTTTCATAAAAGGATGTAGAAAAAATTTGAAATTTATCTAAGTAGGAAAAAAACCCAAAACAAAGCAAAAAAGAACAAATGACAAAGCATAAATACATAATAGCATCCTTTGTATTACCCAGGAAATACATGTAGTGGAAACATTCAGTTGCAAAATCTCATGTGCTTTAGCATTTTTAAAATGCTAATAAAATGTTATTGGGGCATTACTGGCATTTTCATACCCACACGTACCTTTTACTGGTACTGCTGTACCTGTTTTGCCCTTTATACTTCGTCTAATAAAAGACCATGAGTAGTTACAATGAATAATGTTGTCCTTCTTTTTTCCTGTCTGAGCCAGTCGCATGTTCTTACAGTTTTCCAGCACTTACACGTGGCTTTTTCAAGATAGCTGCACAGTATGATAGGCTTCATCCAAAGCAGCGTTCGTTCTTTCAGCTCCATTTTCTCAGTAGTTTTTATTACAGTGTCTTCACTGCTTTCTATTTATCTACAGCTTTTCATTATCTTCCTAAAGGTGCATTTGGAAGGCAATCTCAGTATCACAATCCTTACTGGAATCACTAATTTAATCTCTCTTTTTATTTATTAACATGTCTTCTTTTCTTGTAGTTCTTCAGTTTAATGCTTACAAAAGCTCCAATTCCTCTTAACCTCTGTGGAATAAGAAAAAAAGCCCATAAAAATACACTATCAGTCAGGTATTTCTTCTTGTCTTTCTCTTTTCTTCTGTTGATTTTCACTCAGGTTTACTGATCCGTTAACATGAGACTCTCGTCACCAGGTTTCTCATGAATACCGGAATACCTCAGTCTAAATTTTCTGCTCAACTGTGCATCCATACCTGATTGCATTAGCATCACAGAAGTCAATAAATATTTAATTAATAGCAATATATGAGATTGAGGGGTCAGAATTTGTTGCAAGTAATTGTTGTCACCAAACAGAGCTTAATAGTGAGGACTTCTACCTAACACGGGCTTCAATTTTAGGCTACTGATTCCCTGAAATTAATTTATTCTGCTAAACTATTTTAACAGAAGTACAAGTGGAAAGATCTGGATACCTCAAAAGTATCTGAAGGCAGAGCCATTTTGCTGGAATCTGTGTATTTATGTTAGACGGATGTATTATTCTTCTGCAGGTATTTCCTGTTCTCCATTTGCAATATGAGGAAGTTTATTATTTCTTTAGATAACAGCTTCACCACCTGAAGTTTGAGTGCAAATTATGCACTGGAGTCTGGCAGACAGTGCCAACAAGGCTCAGCACAGGCGCAAAGTCTTGCTTCAGAGCAGTGTAATTTTTTCGCAAAATGGACGTGAAGTTGTTCTGTAGATGGCCCAGGATTTGTGCTCAGCTCCAGCTCAGCCTATACTGGCTCTTACATGGTTTAAGAACTGTACATGGCCCAAGCATCCGTGTTAAGAAAGCAGACCAGACTGCCCTATGAAGTCAGTAGGAAAGGAGTTAAATTTCCTCGTCAGAGAGCAACGGGGATTTTCTTTGTTTTCACTTGAATTTCAGAGCCCTTTTTTTATTACAGCTTGGCTAAGCTCAATGCATATTTAAAGAATGGTACAAGAGATAATATTTAAGTGTGGAAAACTGTGAAAACAATTTAAACAAGTCTTTCAGTTAAGCTTGAAAATTGCTTTCTGGCATGTATCCAAACAAGAAAAGCACAGAGAAATGCCTGCCATTTAATATCTAATCCATTATTTTTGGAATAACAACAGCTGAAAGAAAACAACTCTAACTGAAGACGCATACACATGTGCTTTCACATGTGCTCACAGTAGCAAGCACAATCTTTTACTCCTTTGCAACTGCCTATCTCCAGTGTTTGTCAACTGTGTATTAACATGTTGGTCAGAAGACCAACATGGTCTTATTTATTTGCTTAAATAAGAAATGTGAATTATTGTTGCAAATAATTACCATCAGAAAATAACACTCCCGATTCTGAGCTGCTGTTTCATGATCAACAAATATTTGCTCTGTAGAGATTAATTTCAATGCAGATTAAGCTTAATGCATTTTTTGTTTAATTATCTGGTTTTGTAAATGGCAGGTACAAAGCCTCTAGCATTATGATACACTGGAAAAGAACTTCTCTAGATAGACTTAAAAGGACTACTTTGCTCACAGGCATTGAATGTAGCACTGATTAGGAAATTTTCTTAAGGTTCTAGTTCTTAAAGCAATATAAAATCAGAAATTCACTTTAAGTATTTAATATATTCTTAGCTCTAGGGCCTGCAAGAGAAGAGTCAGGAAACGATTCAAAAGTGTTGTTTAAGTGTTCAAAAAACAGGAAGCGCCCAAATGGTGTTCTTCTCCCACCTGAATTCTGCCTAAAGGCTTGTGGGGACCTGGTTCAAGAATTGTGGAACCAGTAATAATGTGGAAGGTGTGGGAAATGGTCGGGCTTACACACACACACGCACACACACGCACACGCACACACACGCACACACACACACACACGCTTACACACCCCCACACCAACACCCACACCCCCAATGTATTGATAAATTTCCTTTTCAGAAATAAAGAAAACTGTGCCACAGGAGTGGGGGAGCTGCTGATACTGAGTAGGCATCTGAGACTGTTTTGTTATAGAAAGAACGAGAAAGCTGTACTGCTTGTTCAGTGGAATGAAATAAAAGAAGGAGAAACAGAAATAATGAGTACTGAAGGAAATATCACTGGTCCTAGGGCTGTCTTCATAGTGGTGTCATACTGGCATTGGAGAGAGATGCGTTGGCTAGAAATTTTGAACACCTGCCCCAATTCCCAAAGCCATTCATAATCAAAAGGGAACATTAAAAATAATTTTTAGGTGTTGAATTTTTTTACTCTGCTTTTGTTGGTTGAGATTCCATGCACTGGATTTTTCATAGCCTTGCTACAGATTCAGAGATACTGAATGGGGAGATGAAGCACAGAAATAGTTATTTAAGTTATTTGTGTTGATGATAGCACATGTCCACAAATGGACTTGAGGAACTCATGGAGAAATCTGAGACACATGATATTTCACAGCAATATGTATAATAACTATTGTACATTTTTATTCCTGACACTTAAGAACAAGGTATATTAATCAGAAAAAAGGCTGAAGGAAGAGAATTTGATTTCTTTGGCAAGGTGCTGGTAGTAAGAAGGTAGTGCATAAAAAACCAATCAAAATAGATTCGGAAAATTATTGTTGTTATATCTCCTGGGAAAATGGAAAATTTTGTGCAACTAGACCCCACACAGCCACTCACTTACTGTCCCTGCATCAGGATGTGGGACAGAATTGGAAGAATAAAAATGAGAAAACTCACAGGGTGAGATAAAGGCAGTTCAATAGGGAAAACAAAACCCATGCACACAAGCAAAGGAAAGAATTCTTTCACTGCTTCCCATGGACAGGCAGGTGTTTCCATCTCCAGGAAAGCTGGGCTCCATCATGACTAATGGTGTCTGAGGAATACAAACATCATCATTCCAAATGTCCCCCTCTTCCTCCTACTTTCCCCAGCTTTGTAAGCTGACCATGACACCCTAGGGTATGGGACATCCCTCTGGTCAGTTGGGGTCAGCTGTCCTGGCTGTGTCCCCTCCCAACTCCTTGAGCACCCCCAGCCTGCTCTCTGATGGGGTGGGAGGCAGAAAGGACCTTGTCTCTGTGCAAGCGCTGTTCAGCTATAAGGAAAACATCCCTGACTTATCAATATGTTTTCCAGCACAAATCCAAAACCTAGCCCCACTCCAGCTCCTGCAAAGAAAATTAACTCTCCCACAGTCAAAACCAGCACAGCAGATAACTTTAGCAGAGAGCTAGAGACAGGATTCTTAGCGACAGGATAACAGTATTGGCACATAGCCATTGGAGGGCACTTAACAGTATCAGTTTGCTCCAAGTCCTCTCAGTTGTATGCGGATACACAGACCCTGTTTGTTTCACTTCCCAAGAATGCATTTGGCCAGCTTAAATCAGCTGCAATCTCATCTTTTTTTTCTGGTGGCTGCATGAACCATAAATAAATTTTATTGTTATAGATGTCAATCTCCTCAAAAAATCTCATCTCAGCCATCTCTTGCAGAATAATATCCTTCCAGTTCATTCTTTTCTCAATTTCCCACTTAACAAAACATGAGGTTGTCCTGGAAACTCAGAAATCTGGCAGAAATTAATTATCTCCTCAGAAATTTTTGACAATTTGAACCTTTTCTTTCCTCATGGCTGTATGAACTGATCTACAGACCAGTCCTATTCCACCAGATTGCAAAAGAAGATGCTGACTGTGACACAGAGCTATGGTATTTCAGCATGAGCGATAGTAAGTACTTCTCCTGATGGATAAATTTGATTTGTGTAAGATATCTGTTGGAAGTCCTTTCATTTTTTGTTTTTCAGTATGAATTAAGAGACCTTGAGTTACGCCAGCTTAAAAATGTCTTAACAGTCAGGTTTTGAGAAGTAGTGTGAAGTTGAGTTTCAATTTATTTGTTCTAGAGGCAGCTGCTCCATGAAAGGTAAAAACAGTACCTAGTACCTATCTCTTAAGTGCAGGAAGTCAAATGTCTTTCTCTCTGGTTTGCTTATCTAAGCAACGGGCAGAGATTTGAAGCAGCCCCAGTATGCCAATTACAGGCTTTTAATAAAGTCTTTTAATGTTTGTTTTGGGCACATTTCTTTTTATTGATCATTCAAATGACTGGCAGCGCTCGTGTTCCTTGGTGCTGAATAATAAAACTATATAGAGACAGTTAAGTTAAAAAAATGTTTCACCAAGGAGCCACACTCCAGCTTTCTTACTCTATTGAAATTATTGTTCCATTCACGTGTCTGACACTTTCTGCTCCCTCGTCAAGAGGAGAAAAGAATGTTAAACCTAGTGATGATGATTTTTGCTGACTTATATTTGTACCTGCATATCTCCTTTGAACCACACAAAAAAGATAAAATGATGGGAAAAATTTACTGTGGTTGCAGGTTTTGAAATACACTTAGCCATGAAACAGCCTTTAATCCTACAAGCATGAACTTAGCTGAATGTAAATGAATAGTTCCATTTAATTCAGTAATAATTTTCATGTACATAAAATTAAAATAACAACTTTATTTTCATAGATTTACAAACACAGAATGTTTTGGGTTGGAAGGGACCTTAAAGTTCACCTAGTTCCAACCCTTTTGCCATGGGCAGGGACAGATTCCACTAGACCAGGTTGTTCAGAGCCCATCCAGTCTGTCATTGAACACTTCCAAAGGGCTTCCATTTTGTACTGTTTAAATCTCAGACTACACTATGCTTTTGTTTTTCCTCAGAGCTGGATGAGTTGATGACTTGGGATTGGAAAAGTAAGGCTTAGAAACAGGAAAAAAAATCATATATTATTGAGACCAATGTTATTTTGTTTATTATATACTTTTCACTCTTTTCTATGATATATACATCATATATATGATGCCTACCATTTAGGCACTAGGAAAACTTCACAGAGATTAGGATTTCTTACAGCATTTTTAATATTTATAGTTTTATTTTTACCTTCATTTCTTGTTCTTTCAGCTACACATAGTGAGACTTAAAATATGTATTTTCAGATCAAAAAGAAAGTGATTAGATACTCTTCCTTTCTCCAAATTGCCTTGTTCTTCAGAACACATTTATTCCTTTACAGATTGTAGGAGTGAGTTCATTCCTTAATGAATTAAGGATTCATGAGACACTGTCTTTGTGTCTTTTTTTTGTGGAGTTGTCTGTGCTGCTGCTGCTGTTTTGCATTGGTGCATGGTACTGTAACCTCTAACTATTGTGAAACACTGTTGAAATTTTTTTTTTTTCCTGAAGTGTATACACTGTAGTTCCCCTTGGAAGGAAAAATGAAGCAGTTTCTTCATTCATGCAGCTTGCTTCTGTGTACTTGCAGGCTTCATTTTAATTATGGTTGAACTACAGAACCACCATTATTATGCTGCTGTAATATTTTCAGTATTGCTGCAGGGTTCTTGAAGACTGTAGAATAATTTTTGAGGGAAAAAGCCCACAAATTTGTTCTTATTTCAAAAGGGCCAGGAGTGTTAAATCTTTACATTTTATCACTTCTCCAGACTGTTTCCTCCAAGTGCAATGAGCTAATATGCTTTTCAGTGTGCACAGTACGGATAAGTGTTAATAAAATATCTGAAGTCGTGGTGTGGAGTAGGGTTTACAAGCTCTTTCAAGCAGAGAAATGGTTAATGTAAGCACTGGAAGACAGCAGATGGGATGATGAAATGCAGCTGCAAGGCATAAATGCACTCAGGAGAAGGCTGCAGAGGAGGGGAAGTGCCTAAGGAAGTAGGGAGAGCACTTAGAGGACTGCTGGTAGAAGGGCATGCTGTGAGGCTCAAGGTGACATGAGCCTCTGAAATTAGGGAATAGGAAAACAGCTATGTGAGGGGAAAAAATAAAGGTGCACTTTTGGTAATGGGTTTGAGGGTGAGTAAATAAGAGCTTTTTTTCATATCAAGGCTGCCCTTGGCAAGGATGAGTCCTGGCACTCAACCTGTTTGTAAGGGCATGGGTAGGGTTCAGTTCCTCAAACTTCAAAAGTCTTTTATGTGGGAGAAGTTTGCATTTGAGCTTCTTGGTGTTGGTCCCTTCACTGTCAATAGAAAGAAACAGATGCTTTTGGGGCATGATTCATCTGACCTATTTTGAACACCTGCCTTAGGAGGAGTTGAATCATGCCCTAGAAGTGTTTCTCTCTATTGACTATAAAGAGAGCTTGGGGCTACTAACTCAGATTTAAATACCTATATTATAGATATCTTGGCTTGGCCAGATACAAACTGTCCCAAAGAATACCATGTCAGTGCAGAAGTTCGTGTTTGAATGTCATCATTGTGACAGCTCTGGAGCATGAACACTACAGCAGTTTTTTCTGTATTTAACTCCACTGCTTTGTTTCTATTCAGGATATGGGCAGTGGGAGGTGGTGGCCTAAGCACAGCCACCTTTTGCCACTGGATGTATGCTGAGGTCTGATGGCTGCTGCAGAAACCTATGGCTCTGCCAATTGCCCCAGAGCTCTGCTGATTCTTAGGAATCGCTTCCCTTAGATCTTCAGGTGAAAAATTTACAAAGGAGAGAGAGAGAGAGGGAAAAAAACCTAAAACACCCCGGGTCCTTCGTAACAACGAAATTTGGCAAGCCTACCAAGTTTCTATGTAGGCTAAACTATTTCACAGCACCATTTGTAAAGGAGCACTTCAGTAATTACGAGGAAGATTATGAAATTTTGCTGTGAAAGGGATAAGGGTGTCTTGAAGTGAGATTTTTATGTGGGAAAGGTAAGGTTATCTTCACATCAGCTATTTTTCCCATGAAAACAGGCTCAGTGCTGTCTGAATGGCAAGCCTCCATGTACCTCAGTTTGCCTAAGCTTGACTTGGTATTTGTGGACATGTCTCACATGACGTCACTGTGTCACAGATTCCTAGCTGTGAAAGCAGGATTGCTGCTACAGCCCTCTCTTGCAAAGATGAATTGTCCTGAAGCTTTTGTTTAGCATAAACGATGACAACCCTCAAAAAACCCACGAGGAAATTAGTGATTGTTCTTTCAAACTAGGGTTTGAATCATTTTAAGTAAATAAGATCTTGAGCTAAGCATCCAACAATAATGAAATGTTGCATAAAGGTTCATCAAATGTGCACCATGAAGCTGATGTATTTACAAAGGCATTGTGGAAAAACATTTTTTAAAAATGGGCTTTCCTATTTCTGGCTTTTCCTAAAGGATGGGCCCTCCTAGTCCTGGCATTTCCTAAAGGCTGAATATGAGTAAGTGACTTTGCAACCATAATAACATTCTTTGCTGAAACAACTCCCTGGATGGATGAGGGGAGACCAGTGAACTCAGAACCTTGAGTTCAGCAAGGCTTTTGACACTGGCTCTCACAAGGTCCTCACAGGCAAACTCAGGAAGTGTGGACTGGATGAGTGGGCAGTGAGGTGGGTTAAGAACTGGCCGAACAGCAGATCCCGGAGTGTCGTAGTCAGTGGCACAGGGTCTAGTTGGAGGCCTGTCACTATCAGTTCCCCTCCAAGGTTCAATACTGGGCCCAGGGTTGTTTAACTTGTTCATCAATGACTTGGATGAAGGGACAGATGTCTTCTTAGCAAGTCCACTGATGACACAAAGCTGGGAGGTGGGGCCAGTACCCCAGAGGACTGTGCAGCCTTTCAGAAGGCTTGGAGACATGGGCAAAGAAGAACAGTCTGAAATTCAGCAAAGGCAAATGCAGGGTCCTGAACCGGGGGAAGAATAACCCCAGGCACCAGGACAGTCTGGGGGCCACCTTGCTGGAGAGCAGCTCTGCAGAGAATGACCTGGGGACCCTGGTGGGCAACAAGCTGTCCATGAGCCAGCAGTGCTCTTTTGGAAGAGCACTGCCATGAGGGTGAGGGAGGTGATCCTTCCCCCGTACTCAGCCCTGGTGAGGCCAGATCGGGAATACTGTGTCCAGTTCTGGGCTCCTTACTACAAGAGAGACATGGAGCTCCTGGAGCAGGTCCAGTGGAAGGTGACAAAGATGATGAAGGGACTGGAGCATCTCTCTTATGGGTAAAGGTTGAGGAAGCTGTAGCTCTTCAGCCTTGAGAAGAGACAACTGAGAGGGGACCTCATCAATGTCTGTAAGTATTAAGGGGAGGGTGTTAAGAGGATGGAGCCAGGCTCTTCTCAGCAGTGCAAAGCAATAGGACAAGAGGCAATAGACATAAAGGGATGCAGAGGAAGTTCAACCTGAATATGAGGAAGAGCTTCTTTACTTTGTGGGTGACCGAGCACTGGCACAGATTGACCAGAGAGGTTGTGGAGCCTCCCTCACTGGAGATTCAAGAACCACCTGGACACAATCCTGTGCAGTGTGCTCTGGGGTGACCCTGCTTGAGCAGGGAGGTTAGAACAGATGTCCCACTGTGGTCCCTTCCATCCTGACCCGTGTGGTGATTCTTTGATTCTTTAAATTAAAAATCTATGTGCAATATCAAAATATCTTAAAAATAGGGTTTTAAGGTTCACTGTAATTATATGTGTGTGTATATAATCTCTAGAAACATAAGTATGAGGCTGTGATTCTGTTTATAATATTTGTGCTAAGAAGTGAAATATCTTCTGTTATTATCAAGCACAAGCTTAAAATCATTGCAATTTCTCTATAAGCTCATAACACACCAAGTTTGGCATATCTCCTTTTTCTACAGTACGAGCTTGGATATTTGTCAACACAACAGACTTGGCTACAGGAAGTAAATTTAGGTCAAAATACAGATCTCTATTCTATATTTATTCTTTATATTTACAGTGAGATGATATCGTCACTGACTTTAAAGATGGCAATATTTTAATTTAAAAATTAATGGAATGAATTCTTAATTATTTTATAGTTTAGAAAAAAGTTCTGCCTATTTTTGATATTAATTATCCAATTCAAAATCACCATTTTTCTTTAAACTTCACCTTTAACAAACCAAAGCACAAAGAAGCCAGTCCCTCACCACTAGGATATTTTTTGGTTTTCAGTCTGTGTTCTGCAGATTTTCAGATACTCTGCTTTTCTTTCACAGGCAATTCAGATGACTCAAGGAGAATTAAGTCTTTGCTTAATGAGTAGTACAGAAGCATGTTTTCAGAATTGGCCCTAAGAAGTAAATTTTAATCAGGAAATATTTTTGTCAACACACTATATATTTACCTGGAATTTAAAAGAAAATTGTCCTTAATGGCAGATTTAAATTATCACCGTACCTACATCTTTTTGTGTATATTTTATTCGGTCTCAGTGCTTCAAGTTTGTCTAAATGATCTTTAATGATCCTTCTAGTCCTATGTTTGATGATACTCCCACATAAGGGGAGAAGAGAACTGAAGTGGCACAAATGAGGGCTGCTCTCTTACTATAATTCCATGGATGCTGAAGCTTTCTTATAGCTAAAAGACAACACATCCAACCTCCTGTTCTAGTAAGAGGAGTAGGGGAAAACCTGATTAGGAGAAAATTTCAGGATGATCCAAAACTGTATTCATTGCTTATTGTATTTGCATTATATGTCAAGTTCTCTTTATGTTCCAATGCTGAATGAAAGGACCTGAGGCTTGTACTTAAAAAGAAAGGAATATTTAACTGATAATACATAATTATTAGAAATAAATATGAAAATTCCTGAATATCAAGACATGCCTCACTACAGAAGCCAGGTAAAAAAGATGAGGTTATTTGATGAAAAGGGTGGAAAGGAGAACTCTCCTATTCAGATAACCAAGCAGTTTAGCAAAGCTGCCTAGAGCTCCAGTTAAAACTGTCTCAGATTAGTTTAATTTATTTCCCTTTTGCATGAATAAAAGGCAAAGTCAGGAGTGCTGCTAAGAAAGCTAACACTGCTTTTTTAAGGTATCTACTTTTTTTTATACTCTGAGTTGTTAGTCACATTTCATACATTGGTTTAAAATCTATTATTTGAAGGGTTGGTTTAAAAGAAGAACATCAAAGACATGTGGATGAGCCTTTTGGAGGGAAAGGCTATCAACCTGTTCTTTGTTAAAAGAAGTTTCTGACTCTTTCGCTGCGCACATTGTACTTGTGTATTTTTACTGTTAGTGAATACTACCTGTCAATAAGACATCATACCGTTTCTGACTTCTAACTAAATAAAGAAAATATCTGAGGCAGACTAATTACTTTCATCACCTTAAGATATGATTTGAATATGTAAAATAGATAGGGAAAATGACAATTTCCCATTAATTTGTTTGAACAAATAGTTGTAATTCAATACTAGTGAACTCTCTGCATTAAGAAGCATGCGGATGTAAATAAATCTCATACCTGGGATCTTGAATGTTTGTTCATGTTTATACACATACATACATACATACATAATAATTTTTTTTTCACATGAAACTTTCAGTCACTTTTAAGTCTTCTTTCATTTTCACTATCAGATTTGTATTTCCCTTTGCTGGGATTTTGCAATGCTGTACCTGAAAAGGGTCTTCATCTTTGGTATCTGGTGGACTTAGTCCACACAGATTGACTTCTTGCAATTGCTGATTATCTTTTTCCCAGAAGGAAGCAGTAGCATAAGTCTGCCCTGTATTTGATAAACAGGTCTGACACACGCTCTAAAGACTCACTCAAGAAATATATTCTGAGTGCTTCATGATAACAACAACAGAAGTTGCATAAGACTTAGTAAGCTGAGGGAATAGAAAAACTTCAAGGAAAGAAAAAAAATAAAATAATGCCTAAAACTTTTGAAGATTTTGAGCTAAGTCCTAATAATTTGTATTCTGGGAGGTGCATGGCCTGTCTGCCAAAACCTTTATAAACTCTCCTATGACTTTCCAGCGTTGCAACTTTTATGTCACTAAGGACAGCCAAAACAGGTTAAGTCAGTCACTGTCCATCTGGGTGTTCACCTGAAGTCCAGCCACAACTGATTTTTAGTGATTTCATTGTCAGTTAAATATAGAATATGAGGGCATTTTTGTATCCCTATGTGGTAAACATCCACTCCTCCTTCTGCAGTTCCAGCCAGATAAATGGATACTTCTTGATACTTAGGACGTGCTTGAGGTGCTTGTGGTGCTCAAGAACAACCTGCTTACAAAATCAGTGGGGTGAGTTTAGTGAGTTGGAAGGCAGTTCAAGGTTTAACTTGCTCTGGAAGCCAGCAGCTGGAGCCATCACTTGTCCTTGTGACATGGGAGCACAGGAGAAGTAACTGTGATAATAAATACTGGTGATCACGCAGACTACAGTCACTGGTCTGACTTGGCACTGATAGGTGGCCAGGTCTCCTTTTTTGCATTGTGATGTAAATGGCTAAACTGAGAACTGATTTAATAAAATATCCATTAACTTTAGCCAAAAAAAAAAAAATTAACCTAAGCTTTAAATGCCTTTTTTTT
>VZRQ01003009.1:726425-859389 GCA_013397975.1 Machaerirhynchus nigripectus | reverse complement strand
CCCCCCCCCCCCAAAAAAAAATATTACAATTTAGAATATTTCTTCTGATTTAAAGAAGAGTGATTTCTTGTCTGGTGGTATATCCTACTTAGGGCTTGCAACATTTATTAGGACGGAAGTTCAGATCCATGTTTTCACTTTTGGGTTTTTTGGGGGGTTTTTTGGGAGTGGAAGGCATACTTGGAGAGATTTGGTAACAAGACAAATCCATACAATGCATCATCTATCACAGTATCATGTCTCTAATGGTCAGCTGTAGCGGTTGCTGGAGACAGGACGAGCATATTGTGAGCTTTCATTTCATTAATTATCCCAAATTTCAATAGTCAAAATTTAGGAGGCTTTCCTTTCATACTTTCAAGGTGACAAAACAATTGCTAAGAGTCAGAAGGGAATACATCCTGAAAACTTGAAAGAAAATAAATTTTCCCCTAAGCAACATCAACTGCTTCTTAAAATTCCTAACTTTTCAACATCTGGGAGTGAACAGTCCTGGAGACTAGTGTTACTATAGCATGAATGTTTTGTTGCAATATCTAATGCCTTAAAAAAATAGTTTATTGTTTCTTTAATTCTTTTCCAAAAATGATAAATAGACAATGTTTGTTATGTCTCAGAAAAATTAGAAAGAGAGATGTTTTTTAGTTTCATTGCCGTATTCTCAGAGCTGTAAGTTTGTCTGCTGATGCTATTATCATTGATAAATTATGTTTTCTCTGTCTTATTATATATAGACCTATATATAGCACATGGTGACTTTTCCGCCTCATATATAACTAATTTCTTCCATACAAATGTAAATTTTAAGGTATTTTGCAAAATCAGGCAGAGTGAACACGCATGAGCCAGGAAGTCAATGAACAAAGGCATCAGGCTTTTTCTTTCTTCTTCTTTAATTTCCAGCCAGCTTTATATGTGTTCAAAGCTCAAGGCAAGGAGTTAAAAACAGCCATTGAGGTCAACAGGTAATTATCAGTAGTAGGCAAAGGTAAACTTCTCTATTTTGAAGGGGGTGTTTTCATATAAAGACATCAAGAGGGCCTCCAGCTTGCTTTCAGAGCAGGTTTTTTACTAGGTAGCAGGTAAGTACTCTTGAGGAAGCTGCGTTTCACGGACCTCTTTCACCTTTCTTCAACAGTGCTGTCATGATGTTTCAAGTGGATTTGAAAGAAGGCTGACTGGTTGTTCACCTTTGCTTGCCCTCTTCATACCATGGCCTCTGGGTGCTTGGGAGGGAGTTGTGCTGTATTATCCCTCTTCCGTGAAGCAATTGTGCTTTTCCTATTCCTAACTTGCTTTTTGGGCCACATTCAGGTATGACCCCAGTAAGAGTAGGACTCATTCCCAAGAGGGAACATTCTCCTGCTCTTCTCATGTTAAAGCCATCTTGCTCCTTATTTTTGAGAATGCCACCAGAGTTTTTGCATATCCCTGGTGGTATCTGCAATAACTTGTGCTTGTATCAGCAACAGTGTGACCAGCAGGTTTGGGACGGTGATCCACCCCCTGCACTCAGCACTAGTGAGGCTGCACCTCTAATCCTGAGTTCAGTTTTGAGTCCCTCATGACAAGAAGAACATTGAGGTTCTGGAGCGTGTCCAGAGAAGGGCTGGTGAAGCTGGTGAAGGTTCTGGAGCACAGGTTTTATGAGGAGCAGCTGAGGGAACTGGGATTGTTTAGCCTGGACAAGAGGACGCTCAGGGGAGACCTTATCGCTTCCTACAACTATGAGGCAGGAAGGGGGAATGTGGTCTCTTCTCCCAGCTAACAAGTAATAGGATGAAGGGAAACGGTCTCAGGTTGCACCAGGTGAGGTTTAGATTGAATGTTAGGAAAAAGTTCTTCATGGAAAGGATTGTCAGGCATTGGAACGTGCTGCCCAGGGAAGTGGTGGGGTCACTGCTTCTGGAGGTATTAAAAGATGCGTAGATGCAGCACCTGGCAACATGGTTTAGTTGTGAACTTGGCAGTGCTACCTATGTTAGCAGTTGGACTTGATGACTGTAAAGGTCTTTTACAACCTAAAAACCCCTGTAGCTCTATGATTCTATGATACCATATAGTTGTTATTTGTACTTTCGTTATGCACCACTGACCTATATAGTCATATAGTTACTATTTACATTTTGTTAATGTAGTTAAAAGATGCAGGAAAATTACAAAGATTTTTCATCTTGACAGAAGTTCTTGAAGGGCAAGTTCATAGCCTTCACCTGAAGATCACCCTTTTCCTTCAGATTTATTGTGTAGAGAAGTCTAATCCAAAGTCGAAGTTTTTCAGTGCATATACATAAGATTTTGTGTGTAAGTAATTTTCATATTTGTATATGACAACTAAGGATACAAATAGTAATTTATTACATAAATAATATCCTCTATAAATTTAAATTTAATTTAAAAATACCATTTTGTTTCTGAGAATCAAATATAGTTGTGGTCACTGTAGAAAGGAAGAGAGAGATGTGTAATCAATACCATTGTGTAATAGGATGAGAAGAATATTTGCATAATATGAGACAGAAAAAATAAGAGTTACCATATACAAAATCAAAAGAAAGGAATCCTGTGTGTGGAGTATTTTGCAGCTTGTTCTTTTCAAATAACATGCTTACATAAATTTCCCCTTGTAAACAATTAAAGAATAACTGGTATGAAAGCTGTCATAGTTTTCTTACAAATGCATGCTGCTGATTATTCCAATATATTTCAATTTATTGCAGTGCTAAAAGCAGTGTAGTCAAATACTGTACTCTTGCTATACTGAAGTAAAAGCTGAATTAAGTACAAGAAAAATAAAATATATTAGTTATTAGAGATGTATCACTTTTATAACCTAATTACACATTTAATAGTTTTTAATGTGTTGGAGTAGAAAAATGGTAATGAAAATGCTTGAGTTAATTTTAAACTGAGAGGGCCTTACTAGAAAAAAAAACTTAGAGGGTGACAGTTAGACTTTGCATCTGGGAAGAAAGTTTGGTGGGAAAAGACAGGATCAGCTGGTGTTTCACTAATCAGTGAGAACCCAGATGGAACAGCTGTCTGCTGTTGTGTTGAGAAATGCTGTGGTGTAGAGAGGGAAAAAAAGAAACACCTAACCTGAAATTAGTAAATTAATTTTCCTACACAAAGTCATATATTGAAGTAGTTTCTGGGTACCTGCCATTGTGTTCACAAAATGCAACTCATCAGCTTAATCTGAGTGTAAGGGTTTTTGCAGAGTACAAAATGATTCAATTTCTAGGAAATGGTTAATTTTCAAATTGGTCCGTAATGAAACTTCTCTCCGTTGAATGGATTTATGCCTGAAGTTGCTCTCTTATCTCCTAGTAGGGTGTTCTGTTTTGGTAGATGAATGAAAGAATTGTAAGGGTAATCATACGCAGGCAGACAATATTGAGGCTGTAAAGAAACACCAGGACTAAGTGCAGATCTGTAGCATTTTAACAAAGCCTTTTTTTCTACCTGTCACACCCTTCAAAGCAGTAATCTGTATAGCAGCACTAATAAATACAGATTTTGGGCTCCTCATACTGCTTGGTAAGCTTCCCAGGTTTTAGTCTACATTTATATGCCCAAAACTCTAGAGCCCAGTGGAGGCAATACATCTTGTACAGGCCACATGTCAAGGTTACCTGAGTTATAAACTGGTGTGGGGCAGAACCAAGTGGCTGCAATGAAGTATGGAAAGGTCTCTCATTTGGCCACCTATTGCAAATACCCTGGACCTGCAATATTAGTGATGAAATAAGGTAGAACCAAAGAATCATCATAGAATAGTTTGGGTTGGAAGGGATCTTACCAATCATCTAGTGGCAACCCCCCTGCAATGGGCAGGAAACCTTTCACTAGACCAGGTTGCTCAAAACCTTGTCCAACCTGGCCTTGAACACTTCCTGGAATGGGGCATCCACAACTTCTCTGGGCAACCTGTTCCAGTGCCTCACTACCCACAGGATTTCTTCCTTATATCTAATCTTAACCTGCCCTCCTTCAGTTCAAAGCCATTACCCCTTATCCTATCACTACAAGCCCTTGCAAAAAGTCCTTCTCCAGCTCCTTGTAGGCCCCCTTTAGGTAGTGGAAGGCTCTGGAAGGTCTCCTGGAGCCTTGTCTTGTTAAGGCTGAACAACCTCCGTTGTCTCAGCCTGTCTCCATGGCAGAGGTACTCCAGCCCTCTGATCATCTTCACAGCCCTCCTCTGGACTCACTCCACCAGGTTCATGTTCTTTTTATGGTGGGGCCCTCAGAGCTGAGCATTGGACTCCACGTGGGGTCTGATAAGGCAGAATCACTTCCCTGGACCTGTTGGCTGCTCTTTGGGTACAGTTGGGTTCCTGGGCTGCAAATGTGCATTGCCAAATCATGTTGAGCTTCTTCTCAGCCAACACCCCCAGGTCTTTCTTATCTGGGCTGCATCGTGTTAGCTGGAGTTGTGGGGAGCCCTGCTTTCCACCAACACATTTTCTTCAGGTGAGTTCAGGTTTAGGGCTGAAGGAAATGTGTGACAGCTGCACCATAGATTATTTTGAACTGTCATCAAATCACACCTGGATTTAATCCATTTGTCCTTCCAGGAAAGTCTCTCCATTTTTGTCTGGACCTGACTTTGCTGCCCCTCAGCTTCTCTTGCAAAAGTCTCTGTATAAAGGCGAACTTCTTCTCGGGTTTGGGCAAGTTGCACTGAGCCTGTAACACAGAGACATTACAATGAAGTATGCTAAAATGGAGTAAGGTATAATTCCTCACGCAGCTTAAGTGGATCTAAATGATACTGCTGAGAAAGGTGGTGTGTTGACATGGCCACCCCACCTGCCACCATCCCCTGACCTGGGCACACAACTTGTGCCTGCTTAAACAAAAAGGAGTGTGGCCCAGCGAGGCCACCTCACCCACCCAGCTGAAAACACCCAGCAGAACAGGGGTGGACCTTAGTTTCTGGCGGCTGTGCTGCTGCATGATACATCTGCACCAGGCCTTCTTGGCAGCTGATCCTGGTTAGATGTGCCACAAGGTGGCTGCGTTAACTGTGTCTTCACAGTATGGGCATTTGAGTTGCCTTGAAATAGCTGTAAACTCAGCCTCATCAGCTCTCTTCTGTAGACAAGCCTTCCAGCTTGTTACAGCACCCTTCTTTTTGAGAGTGGGGAGAACGAGGTGTGCTTTAGTTTTGTAGGTTTACATCTCAAAAGACTTTTAGATCCTGGATGAAAAGTAAATATGAAATCCACAAAAATCTTATTTATTATAAAACTGAGGATTTGAGGAAGGTGGGAACTGATGTGAGAATTGACCATTGTTCCATTCAGAGTTATTACCACCTACATATTTTTATTAGGTAGGAAGTAAAATCCTTGTTAATAATAGTGTTATTTATAAAGATTTGGGTAACAAAGCCAGTTACCCAAAGGAATAAGGGCATTATTCCTTTGGGTAACTGGCTTTGTTAAGTGTACATGATCTTTAAACTGGCAGGCAGGTGGGGTGAATGCAAGCTCTAGTGATAATCACTTGCTTGGTGGACTAACCTTAGTGCCCTTTCTTTCAAATCTCAGGCTTTGTTTCTTCCATGATGTTTAATATTTTTAAAAGTGGCTGTTGCAACCATATGTAAAGGGAGATGACAGGAATAAACTGAAAATGCTACCCTTATCCAAACCACATAGGTACAATCAACTTCTGTGATGAAGCAGGCTATTTAGGGTGCTGGCATTTCTCACACCTACACTGAATCCCTGTCTCAGTGCTCAAGGATTACTGGGAGGCAGCATTGCATCTTCTTCCACCAACACAACCCCATCTCTTCTTGAGCCCCAGGCCAAAGTGCTATGGTGCTTGAAATCTGTGCTGGAACAGCTGTTTCACACTTTGTGTGAAATAGCTCTACCGATAATAATTATATGGAAAGCACTCTCCTTCAGGAGCAGGAGCAGAAGCAGGGGTCAGACCCGGTCTGTGACCCTTCTGTGCCTACCAAGTGTGAAAAAGAGGCTGTTGAAAATTCAGTCTGAGTGACATCTTTTAGAAGTGTATTTTGTATCCTCTTACTTAGGGACTAGGTGTTGGGTTAGACACTTCCTTCTTTCTGTTAGTCAAAAAAACATTAAATTTTTTAGTTCAAGATTTCAACTTATCTAAATCTGCAGTTATTCTAATAGCACTTTATTTAAGAGTTGAATTCTCAATACAAAGTACCACTAATAATAATAAAAGCCTAACAGCCAAGAATTGCTTAATGTAGTGGTGTCTAGTAATTCTGATAATGTGTATATGCGTGTTCACTTAGCCCTTAGATTTCTTTCCTTACCCATCTAAATAAGAGAAGCTAGCAGATCTTCAGGGCATTCCCTGGTAGTAGGACTTGGAACAGGGCTGCTCTGCTGATGGAGGTCTCTCCAAGTGCTTCACCCACTGCTCCTCTAAGGTCTGCATACCTCAGCAAGGCTGGCTCAAGACTTGCCCTCGTATTATCACGGTTGTACATTGTCCGAGTGTTTTTATAGTGACCACTGAGTACTCAGAGACTAGGCACACAATTGCAAGGCAGAGTTCTTTGGCTACTTCTTGCCAAACAAAATGTTGTCCTGGGAAGGATAAATTTCACATCATAACAATTCAGCTACAGCCATGTACGGGAGTCACCCCTAAGAAGGTTTCTCATTGTCTATAAGAGGAAAATAACTGTATTTGAAGAAGAAAGAACTCGGATGTGATTGATTCATCTGACCTGACATTCAGGCAGGTGTTTACAAAGCACATGGTTGATCAGAGTATTACTCAACTGTGAAGAAATATGTACTCCAGATTTGTCCCCTTTCTTTGTAAATTCTCAGCCAAAAATTGATTTATTTTTTGAATTAATGTGTACCATGCGTTGTTTGTTTGAAATACTTTTTTTTCTTTTCAGATCACACTCTTCTACAAACTATTTTGCTCAAATCAATATTTGCTACATTTATTCTCCAAAGTGTGGGGTGATCCTATGACATCCTCACACCTTGAAAGAGCTTCTGACATTCATGTTTGTTTACAATACTGAGTATTTTTGAGCATTGAACTCCATGACACATGGAGTCTCCCTTTTTTATTTTAAAATAAAACCTCAAAGCCCTTAGACTTTGAACAAAACTCCCCACCTGCCTTTCCCAAAGCGAGCCTTGTTGTGTGTGAAGTACTGTAGTCTTTCAGACGGGAAAAACACTATATAAGGGATTTGCTAAAAGGCTAGAGAAAGAAAACGTGACACACTGGTGAATAGGGTGGGTGATTTAGTAATAGGAGGCATGCATAAGGCTGATAGATTCAATGTCTTCTTTGCCTTAGTCTTCACCAAAAAATTCTCTCAGGCCTCGTGCTTAGTGTAAGGTTTAGATGAAGAGGAGAATGACTAGGACTGGATGAGGGGACAGGAGCAGATTGGCTGCATTCAAGGCTGCCTAGAGACCTGACTGATGTACCTGCAAGGCCACTTTCTATAATCTTTGAAAGTCAGTGAGAACAGGGTGGCTTCCCAATGAGTGGAAAAGGCAAATGTTGCACTTGCCTCTGTAAAAGGCAAAAAGGACGATCTGGGGAACTACAAAGTTTTAGCCTCACTGGCACCTGTGGGTGTTTTAGAAAAGGTCATCTTAGACTACATTTCTGGGCAGATATAAAAGGTAACTGGGAGCCACCAGCATTAATTTTCCAGGAATAAATCATGTCTGACAAATTCAACTGCCTTTTTTGGATAAATTTACTGGATTGCTGGAGTAAGGGAGAATAGTGAATGACATTTACGACTTAAGCAAAGCTTTCAGCACCATCTGCCACCGTATTCTTCAGACCAAGTTAGGACATTCCAGACTAGATAATGGACTATCAGATGGATGAAAAGAATGGATGGTCAGGCTTAAGTTCAGTGGTTGCACTCTACCTGGAGGTCGGTTACAAGTGCTCTATTGCAGGGGTCTGTCCTGGGTCCTACCCTGTTCAATAACTTTGTCAGTGTCCAACCAGCTTGGAGGAGGAGATGGAAGGCAGCATCAACAAACTGAAGTCCTCAATATGTTTGAGGGTAGGGCTTCCGTCCAGAAGGGTCTAGATAAACAAGAGGAGTCATGAAATCCAACAAGGCCTTATGTGAAGGCCTGCAGTGGGGATGGTCAAATTGGTCAGTGCTGTGGCAGGCTGAGGAAGAGGGCTTATTCAGCCTGGGGCAGAGATGGCTGCAGAGTACCTAACCACAGGCTCATGGTGCCTACAGGGAGGGAACTGAGAAGTCTGAGCCGGTCTCTGAGGCAGTGGCCACAGACAGAAAAATGGGAAAAGTGACGTCCTTTTATAAGAGTGTATCCCATGTCCTTCTCAGGAGGACACTTAGGCAGTGGGACAGGACATGCTCATTCAGATTGTACAGTGTCATTCTTGCAGGGTTTCAAGATGAAATAGGGTAAAGCCCTAAGCAACCTGGTTCTACCTCAGAACTGACCCTCATAATGAGCAGGAGGCTGACATCAAAAACTTTTGATGTCCCTTCCAACCTGAGTGATTCCGTGATTGAACAGAAATAAAATTATATTTAGCTTTCATAGAAAGTAAGGTAATATATCAATTTTTGTGTGTTCAGACAAGATTTTTAAATTGGGAAGTGAGGGATTGCGCTGTCTTAATCTGTAAAGTGTGTTCTTTCCAGAGTTTGAGCATCAGTATTAATAAGGACTGGGTATGCACAGGCAGAATAGATGAAAAGAGGGAGATTTATCTTCTGAATTGGTGGTGTCTTCACTTCGTTTCAATCATAAGAAAGTATTTTACTTAAGAGCTGGAGCCCATATACTTCAATTTCTTGTAGATAAACTGATTCCAGTGTGATTATTTAGTGGATGTATTCCATCGAGTATAGTGTTTAATGTTTCTCTGACTGATTGTTCTGACAGAAATTCCTTATGTACTCATATAAGAATAAAAAGGGAGGCAGGGAGCTTGAGTTAGCAGCCTTCCAAACAACAAAATCATAAATCCACTACTGGGTCGCTTTTCTTCCCTTAAGCCTGACATTGTTTTCTTCTGAGTGAATTTATATCTTTTAAAGAGTGAAGAAAAAAAAATGCAACTGTGTTTTGCAAATACAAGAATCTGTGAAATAGAATAAATTGATATCTCTTGGCTTGATTCTGAAACTTGAATTGAAGCACATGGTTGGTTAGTCATACAAGTATTCCCCAAGTAAGTCAGCACCCTATTCTCGGGTGTTAGGTTTTGCATTGATGTGATGAACAATTTAAGATACTTTGTGTTGATTTGAATATTACAGTTGTAATTATACCTAGGCTGGCTGTGTGCTTCCTTTCTGGTTATTGAGTTTTTAATCTACATTTGAGTATTTTGAAAGCACAGACTGGGTTTTTTTTTGTATAGGAAAGGTACATGCTACCAAAATATGCAGCAATTTTATGGAGTATATAAAGTATCATGATGAACATTCCCCTTCTCCTTACTCTCCATTAAAATAGACAAAATTTAAAAAGACCAGGGGCCTAGTTTGGTGTATTTGTTACTGTCTTAGATCTGCCCACAGCTGTCCCTTGAGGCATGCAGAAAGATTGGATAAGCAAACGTTGCCAGATGGCTAATGCTTGAGGGGAAGGTTTTCCTACAAACATTCCAAAGTACAGAAATGCTAAGGCATAGCAGCATTCTACAGGCGTAGGACTGCTCTGTGCTTTGAAGGACGTGCTCATGTGTCTCATCTCCTGGAGTGGGGTCAGAGGCTCCATCAGCCTTTCAAGTACCCTTGGCACAGCTGACATTAGCATGCACATTTGTAGTCTTGACTGAATGAAAAAATGAATATACTGTAGGGAATTAAGGTGCCTCTAATGTGCAAGTTCCTCAGCATCCTACAGGTAAGTGAGGGTATGGACAGGGAGAAAGAAGGCATGAAAAGGGAAGGAAACTCTGGAAAAGCTCTTGGCCTTGAGTTAACGCTGGGCTGGACACACCGTGAATGAGGACGGGAGCTTGTGCCACCTGGTGGCTGTGGAGAAAGCAGCATGTTCTACCTCTTCTGTCCTCATCCCTGCCCCTCATACCCCTGTGTACAGCTGATGCAGCCAAGCAGGAGTCTGTTGAGTACAAGAAGTGGTCTTTTATGCCTTAGTTGTTGTGGATATGTCATCAAAATAAACCTTTTGCAGTACTGAGGCAACCTCTAGAGAGGAGTATCACATCCTGTGACACAGTTGTGTGCGAACAAGCACTTAAATCTCCTATACAGATGAATGGGGAAAATAAATTCAGGTCATTATTGTGTAGTTGTAATTTCTTCTTTTAGAAATTGTTTGGGGATGAATAAACTGAAAAGAATGAGATTAGATATATTTATAAAATAGCTATATATTACTAGTTTCCCCATCCTATAATATAATTTCTATTAGATTTTGGACATTTGTGAAGAGATGAGCCTGATATTAAGATGTAAGGATTGAGTCCTTGGTTGTACTTCAGCGTATGAGCCATCAAGTCTAGAAGTGTAAGCAACTAGTGCATCCATTTTTGCTTTACTTCCCCAAGGTGTATCATAAACATCACATTGTGTTCAGCATGGATTTTGACAAAATGGAGGGAATGTAAGGATTCCTACAAATATTCAGGTCTATAGTTCTTGGGGGAACTCTACCCAACCTGTCGTATAAGAATTTAGTCTGAGGAGATGTTAGTATCCCTTCTACATTTGCAAACTTCTACCTTCATTTGCTCTTTTCTCTTCATAGTTGCTTAAAATTCAGTTCTTAACTACGGAATAACTATAGACAGCATCATACAAATCTTAGAAAGTTGAATGCACTCAGTGATCTTGGACATCTCTTCCAATCTTAATGATTCTATGATTCTATTATTCTAAGTTTTACATCCTTTTCTGAGCATGAGATGTAGCAGTGAAAACCGAGCGGTTGTATGCCAGTTGTTGGCAAACAATTTCTTTGTGTAATAGATTTTCTAACCTTGAGATGTTGGAAATGAAGTAAAGCACCAAAGCAAAGCAAAAACTCTGGATGGTTCTGTTACTGGAAAGCATCCCATAATTGCTTGCTAAAACACTTAATCATGAAATTCTTTGCTTCCCAGACTTTATGTAAGCAACAGATCACAGGTCTTTTGAAAAAAGAAACCTCAGTAAATTGCAGAGGAGTTTTATTGTTGTAACCTATGGAGCATCTCTTTCCTTACTGTTCATCAGGATGACCTTCTTAAGAAATCTAAAATTTGTTTTCTTTAAGGTATGGAAATTATTAGCTTACGCATTTATAGGATGCAAGTGTTTTTCATCACCTTTGAACAGCAGCACATTTTAATCTGTAAATAGATGTTGGCGGAAGATACCGCATTGGAAGAGAATTTTACTTGCTGGTTGTGAATCACACCTGAAATGAGTGAGTAATCACTGATAATTTGACAGGCAAGCACCATTAGGTGAGAGAAAAATGTGTCTAAAGTTACTGTAATATTAAAATATTTGTAAAAACGAATTCAAAGCATATTCCCCTAAATGCTAAAACAAATTTTCTGCTACACTTGCAAAAGAAATGAACGTGAACATCTTTATTCACATGAAAACCATTTTTCTTATAATATGAAGTAAAATCCAAAATTAGTAGTCTATTAGGACTGCATGCCATGTTTCAAACTTTAGCAGTTATTCCTGTAGTCTTTCCTTAAAGGAATAAAAATAGTATAAAAATATCAGCCTAGGAACATTATTTTTCACTGTTTGACTTTTGAAGGCAAAGGAAAATATACTCTAAGAGTACCTACAGAGCTACCAATTAGTGCCTGGTAAAGAACTGCATAGTGGAAATTACTTGCAGGATGAGGGAGCCAAAGAAGGTACAGATCATATTGATAAATAATGTACCTCAGCAGCTTCCTGTGGTGTTTAATCTTAGCTGTTTCAAAATGTTTTCCATAACTGTATGAATAAACCACTTATTACACGCAGTAAAGAGTATTTCATTATTTCCTTCCCTGCATTTTTATGCTGGATCATGTAGCGCACCTCACCTCTGGAAGGGAAGAAATGGAAAGCCAGCAATGCATGCCCATCACTCTTCCTTAAGAGGTGGAAGGATACAATTAAGTGGTACAAGTTTAAACAACATTGTAAGTCTCTTAGAGAAACAGGAGTGGACTGGACCAGTGAGATTTCTGTACCTCCATAGAGCAGATGTTTCTGTATTTCAAAGGGAGCCTCAGCTGAGGCTGCAGAGCCCCACAAAACTCCACTAAGATCTTCAAGAGTATTCACAGGCATCAGAAGTGTTTCAGGTAGAATCTTTCTACACAAGGCAATCAGGCACTTGCAAAATATTATTTAAATGAAAATCACAGTATCATAGAAATATAGAATGGCTTGGGTTGGAAGGGGCCTTAAACATCATCTAGATCAAACCACCCTGCCATGGACAGGGACACCTTTCACTAGACCAGGTGAGTCAGAGCCCCATCCAGCCTGGTCTTGAACACTGCCAGGGATGGGACATCCACAGCTTCCCTTGGAAACCTTTTCCAGTGCTTCACCACCCCCACAGTAAAGAATTTCTTCCTCATAATTAATCTAGACCTACTCTCTTTCAGTTTGAATCTATTCCCCCTGTCATCTCACTACATATTCTTGAAAATAGCCTCTCCCCATCTTTCTTGTAGGTGGTACATTGCAAGGCACACTTCAATTTTTTTTTAATGATTTCTGTATTTTTAGGAATAATCAAGTAAGGATTTGTTTTCTTTTCTTTGTTTTTGCATTGGAAGGTGCTATTTTTAGTGGTTTACAAGTTTAGCAAGTTTAAACATAAAAGTGAAACTATCATTGCTGAACGCTTGCCTAAGAATATCTTTGGTTTACTTATTGATTTTTAGGGTTTTTTTTTAACTCAAAGGATGTGTGTTGAAGGGAACCAGAAGACATGCAATTCTGAGGAATTTCAAATTATATGTGCTTTGGCAGGGCTTTGATTATCTGTAGCTGAATGTGAGTCATCTTAGATCTGAAATGGTGTCATGTTTTAACCTGTCAGGTGGCTAAACACCACACAGCTGCTCTCTCACTCACCACCCCAGTGGGATGAGTGAGAAATTTGTGGGAAACAAAAGTTAAAACTCTTGGGCTCAGATAAAGACAATTTAATAGGACAGAAATGCTTCGTGTGCACCCTGCTCACTGGTGGGGTGGGTTGAGAGGCAGAAAAGGCCTTGACTTTCTGTAAACACTTCTTAGTAACAACTAAAGCTTCAGTGTGTTATCAACATTATTCTCATCCTAAATCTAAAACACAGCACTGTACCAGCTACTAGGAAAAAAATTAACTCCCCTCCATGACAATACCCACCCCTAATTCTATATCATTTCCATCATGGCCAGGTCCCGACATTTCCAACACATTCTTTCCTGTCTTTTGGTATATAAATGCAGATATCATTCCCTTGGTCTATGGACCATTCCTCTAAAATATGTAAGGTGGGCTGATTTTTAAGATTTGGGCTGAACTTTGTATTATCCTGTAGATTGGTCACAAATGTACAATGCAGATAGAAATAGCATAAAACCAGATCTCCCTCTAGAGACAGCTTTGTTTTGTTTTTTTTTTTTTTTCCTTGAACTTTAAGCAAAACAACATGAAAGCTTGGAGAAAACCTGACTTCTTTTGGTAAGAAAAAATCCACACCAGTGATGGCAAGCCTGGGCAATTTCCAAGTGGGTTCCACTTCCATGTAAGGATTGATCACGATAACTTTGTTTTACCCAACTGCCACTTCGTTCCTTCTGCTGTATATTTTTTGAAAATTAAATATTTATTTTGACTTTTGTCTTTTTCTTCTGAATGTTAAAGTTGACTTAGAAGCCTGAATCTTCAATACCACTTGAGTATGGAGGTCCAAAACAAGCAGGGTATGGCATGTTTGGAAAGGCATGCTGGTTGCAATAGCTGGTTTTGTCAATTACAAAATGCCCATTAACACAGACACCTTAATTAAAATTCCTCTTCAGTTGTTTGCTATATATATCAAAGAAAGTGATTTTTTTGAAATGTGTGAGTATTTTGGAATGCACCTATGGAGAAATGAACAAAAAGTATGTATCCAGCAAACACTCAAGTGAAATATTGATACAGGAGCAAGGCGTAGGCAAAGATATCTCAAAGAAGAAGCTTCAGTCAGATTCCAACCCCCACAGCAACAAAACAGTTGATGTGTGAGCTTTTTCTAAGATGAACTAGTTTAGCATCAGTGTGTCTTCTCTGAACATACTGTAATAAAAGGAAGGCTTATGTAGCGTCATAAATATTACTTCATTACCTTGGTAATTTCACAGCTAAAATGGGTAACTCCGAAATCCATATAATGTTTGTTTGGTGTTACTAATAATAGTGTAACACTTTTTTACATAGAGGAAAACACAGAGTTACATTTTGTTTCTATAAATAAACATAGAGAATTAAAGGCGTTTAAAGTTTCTCCCTCACTGTCAGTAATGAATTCAGGGATCATTTCCAGTTTTGAACAACTGGGAGAGCATCTGTATAAGCTTTTTAGTGGATGTCAAGTCCCTAGAGCCAGCTTCTCTGTTCTACAGATCTCTTCTTGTTACAGGGGCTACATGCTACTGTAGATGTCAGTGGGCACTGTGGGCTTCTTCCATATTAGCACATCTTTACCTGTGCAGGATAGATGAGAAAGAGGGAAACAGGTAAAGACCAGCAATGGGAATGTTAAACAGGAACTGACTTCCGTTTTTGTGGGTTTGGGTTCCTTTTAAACTTCCTTCTTTTTTTTTCTAGAAAGCGTGTGGTTTTATTTTGTTTTGTTCTGGTTTTGGTTTTTGTTTGGCTTTTTTATGTTGTTGTTGTTTTTTAATGGATAGGAGTCCTACTTGAGTGGCTTTTACTATATTTAGAACTAATGACCATTCTCTTAGGTACTGGGGAAGGGATGGAGGAGAAGAAGTTAGTTGAGATGGACTAGTGGTTTAAAGTTTTCTTTCTTAAGACAAAATGTACTAGAAGAAAGCAGCAAAAATAGAAAAAGCCATTCTTGTCTCAGGTGCTGGAAAGACGTAGGCAGAACACATGGTCTCATCAGCTGCTCTGTGATGTGGTGAACCTGTAGCAGGATTGGGCTGTTGAGACTATTATTGAGTTACCTCATTTGTCACAAGTTCACAGAAATGTTGTCTTGTACAAGATGCATGTCAAAACGAGACTGTTAGGTAAGAGAGAAATAGGCAGCAGTACAAACCAGGTATCTCCCAGGACTTGCTCAAGGTCTGGCCAAAGGTCATGGGTGTGGTACTAAATCTACATCCACCTCTCTGCTGAGTCTTACTGGGGCAGCACTCAGGAAGTAGATTCCTCACTGTCCTAATGGGTCTGTAGCTCTGGGAAATGATGAAAGAGGTAGTAGTGAAGATTGTTCATCCTCTTAGTTTACTTACTTCCATAGTTTTCCTTCCCACGTAAAGTCTTCTTCCACCTCTCTCTGACCCCCAAACCAGAGATAAATTAGTGGGGAAAAAAAGATACAATTTATTTTATTCTTTTGGGTCCTTTATTGTGGTTCCTTTATACACCTGTCACAATTTTTTTCTTTCTGTCAAAGGTATTAAATCTTTTTTCAGATTAAATCTGCTGTCCTGCTCCACTTCTGTGCCTTAATCCAGTAACATCAGAATGCTGGGATGCATTATCTTCACACAATTTTCTAGAGTGCAATTTGAATAATATATGTTCTTATATAATATGGTGATTCTTACATTAACTTGTAAAGTTGAAGTGGTCAGTCCTTTGAAATAGGGTTTTTAACTCTAAGGATGTGAATATATCAGCTAGGATAGCCAGGTCACCTACTTATGGATATTTAACATGGGGATACACTCTGGCTTTCGGATCAAGAGAGATGAACCCTGAATGTGGAGGATTTCTGAATTATCCTTGAATTCACAAAAAGCCCAAGAAAATGATATTCCAAAATGACATATTCATAGTGAGGCACTAATGGAGGCATCCATTAGTATTGCCATGATTTGAACATGACACTGTGCTCCTGAGCCTCTCTCTTTTTTTCCCTCCTTGCTCTTTCCCACTTCCTTTCTGCTCTCCTGTACCACTGTGTTCTTTCTGTTAATTTATTTGACATGATATAATAAAGAATGGGCTCTGGAAAGAAAGATCTAGGCAATAAAGACTCTTTAAAAAACCATGTGCATAAAGTAAAAATAACAAAAACTGTCAAAAGAAGCTGTTAGTATGAATGTATTTATTTTATCTTTGGTGGAAAAGCTTGACTCAGCTCCAGGACTTCAGGACTACAGTAGTCAGTAATTTCTATATGAGTAGAACATCTATTTCTCTTTTGAAATACGGGACAATCTGAACCCCAGGTTGTCAGCTGCTTTTACAAGTTTTAGAGGAAAAATAAAAAGAAGAAAAAGACAGACCAGCTATTTTTGAACCATTTATCAGTCAATAATCCAAGTCACTTTCGGGAATGGTGTTAAAGCAGATCTGCAGCATAAGTGAATACAGTGAAAACTGCAACAGCTTCTGGGTGGTGCCAATAAAGTCTGAGTTAGGACCATATTCCTGGAGGTAAGGGGAGTAGTGGGGTCATTTCATAAGCAAGGAGAGACAGCATAGGAAGGAAAGAGACTTTTCAGCAGGTACTGTGGTAGCTCTTTTAAGTTTATGCCTTTGCACTGCCTGGGACTGGGCTCCCCTGGCATCCCTGTGCAGGGGTGCCATCCCTGGCTGCTGTGCAGCCCCAGTGCCCAGCTGTACCCACCCAGCCAGTGCTGAGCTGTGGACACACCACAGGTGGTTGCCCACATCCACTGGGGTGGGAAAATTGCTCACATGACTGAAATCAGGAGCTGATCTGTGGGCTGATTCTTCTGTTTGGAGACTGGCTGGGAGGAGAGGAGATGCTACGGAGATGTGATTCATTCCTGATAATGAGTGGGTGAAACTCAGGCAGGCAGAAAAGCTGTGATTCAATGAACCTCCTGTACAAATAGAGGACAGGAAGAGAGCAACCAGCAAGGGTGCTTGGAGAATGAGCTAGTGTGTACCATTTAAAAAGCTATACCATTGTGTCCCCTTGAAATAGGTTTTCCTTTATTTGCTAGATAATGGATTGATTTGAACATCATAAGAAAAATTATAGGCTAAGAATAAATAAATAAATCACCTTATTAAAAAGTATATAGAAATATTTTTCAAAATTTGATCAGAATGATATTTTCTCTGCTGCAGTAAATTCACTACTGTAAACCTGCAGGGGGAAGAAGTAAGCAGAGAGAAATTATATAGCATGCTGCCAGCTTCATAGATCCTGGGTGGGATGAATCAGATGGAGAAATGAAACCCAGAGCTGAAGGTCTATTCAGCATCTTAGAAGAAAAAACGCTGATGAAGGAAAAGAAAAAATAGGCATAATAAATAAATAAATAAAAAAAAATAAAAATTTAAACACCTGAAGTTGTTTACTTGCATTCATCCCACCCTGATACTTTTTATCTGTAGCTTTTCTTTTAAAGTACAAAATCTCTGTCAATTTCATGAGCAGAAGCAATAGCCTATGCAGAGTTTTATGGATATATCAGGGGGTTGACACCTACCGAAGAGCCGTGCTCATGAATTTCAGTGAAGCACCAAACTGCCAGAGGGTGCACTCTCCAGGGCAGAGATTATTAGCCCTTCATTTGTGCTTTGCTGAGCCTATTTTAGATATTATCCCTGGGCAGACAAGGGCTCTATTCTTCGGTTGCAAGGCCCGGTTGACAGGGCGCTGACACTGCGGCAGCGCTGCGTGATTACCCTCTTGTGCTGCCAGATTCCAAGGAGCGCTGATAAGAGTGCAGCATGGACTTCATTTCCGGGACTTGGGAGTGTGATGTGGGTCAAAAGAGGTTTGTCTGGCATTTTCACTTACTGTGTTTCTAGCCCTTACCTAATAAGACTATAAATATTCTTATTCAGTAGTGTGAATTAATTTGTTGCTAACCGGGTTGTCATTTCAAGATAACAAATACATTTTAGGACAGTAATTTAAGAGGTAGCTATATAGAACTCATATGTGGAAATCAAGATTAATATTAACATGTTCATGCATAATATTACTTTATATTTGGACAAAACTCGTAGGCATTTCTTAAAGAACTAAATACATGTAAATTACTTATTCATTAGCTCACTTCCAGACAAAAGTGTCCTGACCTTTCCTCCAAGTTCTCAGAAAGCATTAATGATAGAAAGTACACTTCATGAAGGAAAATTGAGAGGTCAGATGAAACTGTAAAACATTATCGTGTAGGCAGTATCCTACTATTCACAGGCACAGCTATTAACTTGAGGAAGAAATTTCCCACATATATTTCAATAAAGGCAAGCAGGTGCAGAAGGTTATTTATTATCATAGGGCAACTTATATGATGTACAAATATGTTGGCAGCTTGGAAGACTTTTTCTGTTTTCTCTCAAGGGATAATGGAGAAATGGAGAGACCATTTCTCTCACCTAACAATATTGATCAGTGAAGCTACTGTTTTCACAAATTTCTTTAAAAGTTTCTCCCATGTCTGGAAACTTCTTCTTTTGAAATATATATATATATATATATATATATATATATGTAAAGATGATACAATATCTTATATCTTAATTGAAAAGCCTGGAGTCTTCAAACAGAACACTATAAAAATTACAGTGCACTTATAGAAATTTATGCAGTGGACAGGGTGAAATTTTATAGGTGCTCTAAGTAAGTTGAGAAAATCCTGAGTGAAGAGTCCAAGGCTTGTACTCATGAAATGAAAATTTCTATTTAAGAAACAGTAGGTATTAGAATGCTTTGTTTTCATGTGAAAATAAATTTAGGCTGTGATTATAACTACAACGTCAAATTCCACTAGATCTGTTCTGCTTAATATTACTTTGTATGTTTAGTAAGTCTTTCAATGAGGTATCTGAGCATGTTAGCCCATGCTGAGAATTCACCTTCCTGTGAGTATTTTGGAAAAAAACTTTCTTAAAAAGCACTGAGAAGCACACTAATATTGCAGTCAAAGCATTGGTTTTAGTGTCAGTACTGTAAATGTACTGTAAATGTACTGTAAATGATGACCCATTTGCAGAATTCTTCTGACCTCAGCAATCTGTACTTCATGGCCTTTTTTATCTACATTCAGTAATGCTTTCTATTTTAATCAAAACAGTTATGGTGGCAGACTCCACACTTGGGCTTGGGGTGTGGCGCTGTTGTGTCAGGGCATCCTGTTCTCACATTCGAAGTAGAAACTCAGTGCAAGCACTGCTAAAAACACACGAGGAAGCTGATTTGGGTATTCTCTATTCAGGGCATGAAAGTGTTGGAAAGAAGTTTCTTCAGAGCACAGAGAAATAAAGTCTGTGACAATGGTTTGAGGGGAAATTGTGAAGAGCAGCCAGGAGTGAAGGTTGGCTAGTGGTTGTTTTCATGGCAAAGTCCTGAGTACTTTGGCAAGGGTGCAGTGAGTCACTGCTGCCCCAGCAATAGCCTGCATGGGAGGCACACGGTTCATGTGGGAAGAAGCCCATGGGAGGCTGGGAAAATCTCTGATTAGACAGGTAGTCTGGTTGTGGTCAGCCCTTGGTCCTGGCACACAGGATGTCCCTAGAATGCTGTACAAATAAGGGCTCGGGTGTCTTCACATCAGAGTTAGCAGCTGTAGGCTGGGTTGAACTTTAGCTTAGTTGACCACTGGTGCAGGTACAGTAATTCCACAGCAGTATCTTGTTCCCTTATACTCTTGTTCTTTCTGTTCACTTTGTTGATTTGCTCACAGGTCTCCTAAATCTGGAATCTGTTTCTTTCGCTTCAGCAAGGGCTGGTATTTGCACAGAGAGAGTCCAAATTCAGGTTTCCTGGCTCTTGCAGTCCCTTTTGGGCTCCACTGTGTTAACCCTGACTGTGGAAGGCTAAAGCACTGTGTGAGGTGCTTACTCCCTCTGGACTGTCCTAGGGAACGCAGCATCTGCAGCTTGCCCAGGTGCAAGTGTGGTGGCTTGAGCAAATCTCGAGCTTCAGGAATTAGCTTAGCTGCCCACAGTTGCTTCAAAAACAGCAAAACTAGTTCTGCTTTTAATTTCTTGGCTTTGTTAGCTTGTTTTAGAACTTTCCAGAAATATGCTATTCTGCTGCATTTTATAGAAATAAGTCTACTTACGCTTTTGTATTTTCTCCATGGAACTTGATTCCTGTTTTCAGAGAGAGTAGGGGTCTCACAGGATAATCCAGTCCTGAAGCAAAAACTAACTACTGTTGCCAACAAGAGTCTGATGCTACAGAAGGCAAGTAGAGCAGTGCTGGAGGGAAGTGCAGCGAAGGCATTTTTGTCATTTGGAAAGCACAGGAATTAATGACTCACTTCTTTCAAACAGAAGTTTTCCCCAAAGGAAACTACTAGGACAACTAGTTGGTGTTTGTAATTTTGTACACCTCATTTAAAGTAACCTCTATCTTGATTTTGAAAAGGTCAGAGGGAAGAGGAGAAAATGGTGTTGACTGAAAGCAAAGTTTTGGGTTGTGCTTTTTTTGTTTTGTTTTGTTTGATTTCACAGGCAGTCCTTGTCTCTCTGGGCAGAGATATCTCAAAGCCCTATCTTCAAATGTATCAGCAGTGTAAGTGCAGAGATCCAGTAAGAGACAATAGTGAGAACAAAGGTGAATTTTTGATCTTGCTGGGGGAGGGAATCATAACTCCTTGCCAATGAAGAATTCTAAAAAAGGCAAGTTTGAGAAACTCCAAGCATCCTAACGAAAAAAAGAAGTGTTTATAACTTCAAACGTCATCTGTTAGTAGTCAGTCCCTAGAAAATTAACTATTAAAAGATAAGCCACTTTAATAGCTATCTTGTCATAGTATTTTTAAAAAAACTTTTTAAATAACATTACATAGAATAAGAGCTTAGATTAAAAGACAGAAATATATTCATCGCCATCGTTGTTTCAAATTGGAGAGAATATAAAATAGTTAAGTCATAGACACTGAGATTTGTTACTTCAGTTTTAGGCTAACTTCCTACTTTTCAGAAAAATTTTATCTCTTAACATATTAATTATTTTTCTAATTTACTTTTTTTTTCTCTCCTATAGTGCAGATTAACCTGATTTTCTCCCTCTTATTTCCACCACAAATTAATCTTTACTTTCTACTTAATTCATTTGAAATGTAACACTATTTGTGTAATTTATCCCTTTATAACACACAACCAGAAATAAATAAGCAAATGGATTAGCAATTCTCTCTCCTTAAATGGAAAAGAAGGAATATTGTTAAAAAATCATTACAATATCCATTTGAGCCTTCTAGAGCTATTAAAAACTTATATTTTGCACATTCAATATCAGAACATACATGCTGCAGAGTACACGTGTGCTCTAACAATTGAATGGGTACTATCTGCATGAATGTCATTTTCACTGTTTAATTAGATGCCTCTGAGTGTAAACCTAAAATTCATTCTTTTCATCAGTGGGGATCTCTGCAGCTTGGAGGAACTTGAAATCTGTTTTTTTATTCTCCAGTTCAGGGGTCAGGAGGGACAGTAAAACTGTTAAAAAAGATTTAAGTTCATCACTATTCAGATGAACATAGTGCCTGACAGTAATATGCTCAAGTTTTTGTCACATGTTTTTTATATAGTTGATACTTACTTCCAAGTAATTTTTTAATATTTTTCCTGTCTTGACAAGGTTTCTTATTTTTCAAGCTGAAATAAATTGGTCACACCATGACTTTTCCTTTGAAAAGAAAAATTTAAAAAATCTTGGGAGATATTTGCTAAGATTTTCAATACTCATTTAGTCTGTAAGTTCAAAAGAAAGAATGAAATAATAGTGATAAGGAGAAAGAAGAAAAAGTCTTTGTAGGTGTAAAAGGGTAAAAAAAAGGTGTAAAAGTGTGTAAAAGAACAAACCAGATTAACTCATTGTGTTCACTTGAACATGGTTTGGCTTGCTTTTACTTTGTCTTTTTTCCTTCTCAACCAAGTATCTCTCATTTTTACCTGGTACAAAAAAGCCTTCCATCTATGACGTTACCCAGTGTTTAAGGATTACAGACAACCCAAAATCTAGCGTAGTCAATGAACTGAAGAACAGTCTCTTCAATAGCATCTCTCTCACTGGAAATACCTGAGTGTATTTTTAGTTGATAAAATTTGCTTAAAGAAGGCATTGCATCAGTGTGGAGTAACTCTCTGATGTGAATATTTCTGAACTTTGCAGGGTTCTGAAACACACATCTCTTCTAAGTACGTCTTGTCTAAGACTGAATTATAGCCAGCTCCAGGCAAGGAACAGGTAATACCTATATTGCCTCTGGAGCAGCCCAGAAGTGAAATTAACTCTCATGACCTAAGACTTGTGCCAAATTTCTGACTATTATGTTGTAACAGTGGAGGTAAACTTTCTCCAATCATCCATCTATTCCAGCAGCTCTTCACAAGTTATGAAAGACACTTCTGAAAGATAATCCCGTAGCCTGAATAATTCTCTATGAAAGGCTTCCTGCCTAGGCTGTGTACCTTCATGGTTTTGGATAGCTGTTCTCCCTGCCAAAACCTCCTGAATATGCCCTTTTAGTGGATATTTTCTTTTGTTTTGGACCTCTGACTGCATCATTCACCTCTGTTATTTCCTGAGAGAAATAAGCACTCAAATCTTTCTATTAAGTATTTTTCAAGTCAGAGGGATAAATCATGTGTTTTTGCAGAATGTTAACTTTTGACTTCTTAATAGTTTACAGTTTTCACAGCTCCTCTAAGAAATTAGAATTCAGAAGCAAGAAGGGATACTTTGTGACTGATTAATTTCTTGATTCTCTTAGAGTGTGATGCACGGATTGCTCACCAATTTTATGGGGTAATGTATCATGCCACTTATAAATATCTCATTATCTTCTCTATGCAAACAAGTGTATCAGAAACACAGCAGTTGAATGCATGCAGGATTTATATTTCCCTAGGGAAAAGTAAAACTTCAGACTCATTATAGCATCCCTAGGCCCAGCTGGTTGGCATACCAAGCATCACCTGCTTTTCTGAGAGCTTCTTATAGGTTCAGGGTGGCAGTAAATTTATCCTAGTCAGGGTGTTAGGAAAGTATTTGGCTTGGTCACAGGCAAATTAATGTTTTTCTTATTTTTCATGAGAATTTCTTGCCTTTCTCCCTTTTACTGTGTGATAAAAGTTGAATTAATGCATGAGGAAAAAGTAATGCTTTACTTGTAGGGTTTGTTTACACAAGCAAGATCCATGCAAATGGCTTCAACATTCTTGTTATTTTCAATTTTTTACTACTACTAATTTTCATCCCAAATATTCAGTAAATACATGTTTAATCAAAACCAGAGGTGTAGATGAAGATTTATAGATGGAGATTTTAGCAAAGAAGAGTGGAAAAACCTTTCTTTTTTTGGAAAACCAATGATTTCAAGGGACACTATTGATTATGACAGTTAGTTTTATCGACCTATCATCTCAGTAACAATCAGAAAGTATCAAATGCTAGGAATTTATAGGAAAATAACAGAAAACTATGAAAGAACAAAGTGTACATGTACAGGTCTGTGGTTCACCCATATCTTGAACACCATATTGTTCATATTCCCTCTTGTTCAAAAAGGTCATGTTGCAGAAAAGGAAATACTCAGGAAAAGTCAATGAACAGTCAAAGGCAGGGAACAGCCTCCATAGAAGCTGTGACTTGGGGGCTGGCCATATGTATTTGGTTCCCATGGCAAAGTTTTGGTAGCAGGGCGAAGTGCAGAGGTGGCTTCTCTGAGAAGATGCCAGAAGGTTCCCCTGTGTCTGATAGAGCCAATTCCAGCTGGCTCCAAGACAGACCTGCCACTGGAGGCCGAGCCCTCTTGTGATGATGGTAGTGATTCTGGGATAATGTATTTGAGAAAGGGCAGAAACTGCTGGGAAACAGCATGTGAGAGAGAACTGTGAGAATATGTGAGAGAAGCAGCTGTGAAGACATCAAGAATTTGAGGGAGGAGGTGCTCCAGGCACCAGAGAAAAGATTTCCCTGCAGCCCACGGTGCAGTCCATAGTGAGCTCCTGCACTCCATGGAGGTCCATGGTGGAGAAGGTATCTGGAGGACCCGGTGCCAGAGCAGGTGGGGTGCCCAAAGGAGACTATGACTCCATGGGAAGATCATGCTGGAGCAGGGTCCTGGCAGGACCTGTGGACCCACAGAGAGAAAAGCCCATGGTCAAGTAAGTTTTCTGGCAGGACTCATGACCCTAAGGGGAGCCCTCACTGGGGCAGCCTGTTCCTGAAGGACTGCACCCATTGGAAGGGGTTAGCTAATAATGCAGCCTGTGGGAAGCAGTTCATGAAGGCCTGTATCCCATGAGAATGCCCCCGTGCTTGAGGAGTGGGAGGAGGAAGGAGCAGCAGAGACAATGCATAAGGAATTGACTGAAACCCCCATTCCCTGTCTCCTTACTCTGCTCACAGGGAAGAAGGTAGTGACATCTCGAGGGAAGCTAAGCCTGGGGAAAAAAGGGAGAGGGGGAGAAGCAGTTTTTAGGTTTTATCTTATTTCTTGCTATCTTACTGTGTTTAATTGTCAATAAATTAAGTTAATTTCCCTAAGTCGAGTTTTTCCCATGACAAAAACTGAAGTGTGATCTCTCCCAGTCCTTATTTCTACCCATGAACTATTTTTTTTTGCCCCAATTTTGTCCCCTGTCATTTTTAAGGGGAGGGAAATGATAGAGCAGCTTGGCAAGCACCCAACAGCCAGCCAAGGTTAACCCACAACAGATGACACAAATAGATGACATGGCGATGGGGGACATGGAGGAGAGAGGCATATAATAATTCTAAAATCATGAATGCCATGGCAAAAGGAGACACTGCATGCTGCCTCTTCAAATACAAGAACTAGGGACATGAAATTGATCTGAAAAGCCCATTACAAAATAGAAAAAAAGAAATTTCTTCATGGGATTGGAATCAGAACCAAGGAGCTTGATGATAAGTGGTGTTGTGAGTGATTAAAGGTTACAAGGTCTCTAGGAGGAAATGGACAAGTGCTTGGAAGAAGTAGCAATTGGGGGCTAGTAACCCAGAAATCACATCAGGCTCTGTAAATCATCCGAGACAAAACACATGGAAGCTAGGAAAGCACTCAGGGGAATCATGCTCAGGTGAGGTTAGGGATGGGGCTCTGAGCAACCTGATCTAGTGAAAGCTGTCCCTGCCCATGGCAGAGCTGTATTAGATGGTCTTTAAAGGTTCCTTCCAACCCACACCATTCTATGCTTCTATGTGGTTGTCCCTGTTTTCACTCTCATCAATCAGGTGGCTATAGCCATTGATAGAAACAGAATACAAAATCAGATGAATCCTTAGACTTACAGAATACCGATATTTTTAAGATGAAATATAAGAATGAAACTTACAGATAGCTATAGTTAGACAAGATGGATCTCGCTCAAATTTTGAAAGGAAAAGTCCAGTGTGTGTAGTTTAGGGGAAAGAAAGGGGATGAATATTCTTCCTGGAAAATGTATGGGCTCTGACATCCCCTTTGTCAGTACAAGTAGACATCTGGGTACAAATGGTGATCAAAATCACTTTGAAAGCACTGCTCTGAAAAGGCTGTATAAACATTGAGAAGTACGATCATTCAACATATTGAGAATAGGAAAAAAGTAAAAAACACAAAAAAATTGTCTTTTTGCTAGGTAATTTCTAGTAAATTTTCTTCAAAGTTCAGATCATTTAGATAAACCTGCATCAATGAAAGGAACAAGCAGCTTAGAGGCAGACGCTCCAACACATGAAAGGAAAAACATTAAAATTACCTCAAAGACTGTGAACAGCCTGTTTTCAGGCAGGTATTTTGGGGTTATTTATTACAGTATTTTTATTTTGTTTTGCATGATAATGTATTATTTTCTTGTAACCTGTTGCATTCAATCTTCCATTGCATTAATAATCCAAAATCAGTGTCTGAAGGAGTGTGCTGTGAGGGACATGGGGGCTGAAATTGTTACACCGCAGCCTAAACTATTATTTAAAGTATTGGCAAATAGATAGTCATATTCTTCTTGATAAGAATATTATCAGATATAAATTATATCTGTATTTCTTAAAATACATAAGGGTTTTTTCAGCAACCTTTTTGAATTTTCCTTATATAGAATCAGAGAACAATTTGGGTTGGAAAAGACCTGTAAGATCATTGAGTCCAACCATAAAGTTAACCCTGCCAATTCCACCACTAAATCATATCCCTAAGTGCCACATCTGCATGTCTTTTAAATTCCTTCAGGGACTGTGACTCCACCACTTCCCTGGGCAGCCTGTTCCAGTGCTTGATGACCCTTTGATGAAGAAAATTTTCCTAATATCCAACCTAAACCTCTGCTGGCCCCGCTTGAGGCCATTTCCTTTTGTCCTGTCACTTGTTACCTGGGAGAAGGGACCGACCCCCACCTTGCTACAGTCTCCTGCCAGGTGGTTGTAGAGAATGGTAAGGTATCACTCGTAGTCTCTTTTTCTCCTGGCTAAACAACACTGGTTCCCTCAGCTGCACCTCATAAGAATTGTGCTCCAGACCCTTCACCACCTCTCTTGCTTTTGTTTGTGTATGCAAATCTACTCATCATCTAACCAGCTTTGAAAAACTCAGCTTGCATTTACCCTTTCCAAGTATTTTGACAGCTTTGTATGGAAAGGTTACTCACTACTGCTGGTAAATTCTGATTCATCCCTGATTTCTCTTAGAACTGCTTACTCTATAATAGACGGTTTTTGCAGTTTACTACCTATCACTTTGAAGTAACTGTAAAGTATGATACCGAAGCCAGAGGTCTCCTTTACAGAGTCCACCCAAAATAAGAATTTCAGTATGGAATTCTGCCCAGTTTTTTTTACAATGAACACTAATATGAAGAACTTATTTTATTCTTTGCAATTCTGTCCTTTCTCATGTTTCTCTTGAGTACTTTGATCAACTTTTGGCCTTACAGACTTTGCCAAACTTCTTGCTACTGAAGTGCTTGAAAACAGATTTTATATTTAGTTTAATTCCCTTTGACATTTGCTCTTCAAACCCTATTTTGGGCACTCTTGGTTATGTTTTTACATTTAATCTGCCAGGGTTCATGATAATTTCATTTTTCTTAGGTTTGACACAGCTTCAGCCTTCTGAGGGTTGCCTTCTTGTTTATAATAACCTCCCTAACCTGCTGTTCGGTCCTCATGACTTTTCCACCCTTTCTAAAAATAATTTTTAAAAAATCTGTGGTATGCATTCATCAGTGTTGCTCATTCAGCAATCTCCACACTGGCTGTCAGGTTTTAATTCCCTTAGCTGCTCATTTTAAACAAGTTTCATTGTCTTTGTGTGCCTCTGCCTCCTGAAATAGAGGAAAATTGTGGTGTATCTTTTTGGCTTTTTTGTTCCTGTAAGGACAGAGTTTATCTTGATTCACATGTGCAGTTTTGAGCCAAGTCACATGTGATAAGGAGAACAAGGTTAGGAGCAGTGTCCTGGTTTGTGGGCTGCCTTCACAGCTGCTTCAGGATGTACTTATCGATGGCCTTGTGAAAATGTGATCTCTGTGTCATGTGCCAGTGTGAATCTTCATAAGGGTATTAACTATTCTCCCGTTTCCTCCCCTTTCTGCCTCCAATCTCCCGTGGGATAGCAGTTAGTGCCACCATCCTACCTAGGTGGTCACCAAGGTCTTATGTTCTTCCTATTTAGGCCTTGAATTTTGGTCTCTAAGGACACTGAAGCACTTGATCAGGTAGATGGTTCGTCAGTTTTGATTTTTATCAAATTGTGCTTCTCCAGTCCAGTGACTGTTGGGAGGATGAGTGTAGACATGGGAACATGAGACAGGAAGGCAGCAGCAACAGTGGTCAGTGAAAGGGGTTCTTGCTCCAGGAATATGCCCAGATTTTCCCTACAGTCAGAGAAGCAAGAGGAGGTCTTCTAAAGATCATTTAATCCTACATCCTTTAAAATAAGACTAGCCAGTTTATTTTTAAACTTAGATTGTCTGCTTCTCACTTATATTTCCAATTACAAAACATACATTTCAGGTCTCACTAATGAGGGATTTAAATGTCTAAAGTATGTCTTCAGGGAATAGAGGTCTGTGATGTAGACGGATTGGTTTGCTCTCCTTCCTCCTGCTGAAAATGGTCCAGTTAAATCTTTTAATTTCGGAGGACAGAGGTCCTTAGCTGGTAGGACTCACAAGGGGAGTGCAACAGAAATGGGAGACGTTGCTTCTTGTGCTTGGTCTAAGGACTTATTTTTATATGAAATAGTTAATGTGTAAGTGAAACCCTTGGAAATAGAGATTGTCTGCCAATAAAGTAACTTTACTCCTTAACTCTCCTGGGCTTCCACCAGTTCTGCTTAAGCTTGGAAGCACAGTTCCAGGTGCCTAAAGGGTTTTGAAATCCAGATTTTGAGGACTAAAGGTTTTACTCTTTTCAGGGAGAATGGAACACTTCTTTACATAAAGAGAGATAGATAAATGAGGATGGGAAAAAAAGGATGAGAGTTGTGTTTTTATGCCTGATGCTTATGAAAGAACTTAATTCCCCTTCAGTAACTCAGAAGAGATATGTTAGCAATTTAAGAGGTACATACCAGTTAAATGGATTCAGCAATAGAAATGCTAGTTTTGTGTAACATATAAAGCTTAATAATTAAGTGATTAATCTAAGACTTTGTGTGAGACAGTAAGCTTTATGTGCCGTTCCATTTGGAAAGGTGCAGGAACTAAACTATCTCTGGTTTGAAGATGAGGAAAGCTATGGCAGCCCATGACAGCTGATGAACAGCCTAAAAGTACATAAAAGATGTTTCAGCAGCTGCTGTGACTTAGAAAATTTAAAATAAACTTTCTTATGCATTGAAAGTTGAAAATACGAAATTTTTGTTAATGTTCCAAATAATACACGTCTTTGCAAGTTTTGGTCAATTTCAAATTTAGTAGACATTCCACAGAGTAGTAGTAGTACTGCCTGAATTGTTTTGTGCTAGGCTAGAAGTAGGTCCTTGTGGGCTTCCTGAGAACAGTGTGCTGTTTTGTTCTGGATCTTTTTTATGACTTTACTCAGAGGAACCACTTAATGGGTGGCAGTTCACAGATTTTAAGTCAGTTTTCAGTGTACATGACTCTGTGGACCACATTTCAAAAGCAACATCATAGGGATTTAAATTATTACCTTTAAAGAAATGAAAAGTAGGAAGTTTTATAGCAGTTTTATTTAACAAGAACATTAAGCTTCCACTGGTGAGTTCCTGCTGAACAACCCAGTGAAGCTGCTTAAACTGACAACTTCCACTACAGCCAGAATTATTCTTATCTGAAATCTCATGTATCAGAGCATTTATATTCTTTTGTTCCATTTCATGTCATGTAAATTTTCATTCTGAAGTGTCTGGGCAGCTTTCTGGAGTTCAGAAAGTATTGTGACTAGCATCCGTCATATCTATTCTTGCATCTATCCCTTATGGGAAAAATGAAAATAGTGGACATGCTTTGAGTTTATAAATGAAGTCAAAGCTGAAAATAGCTTTTGCACATAGAGATGCCCTTTTGTTATTCAGGAAATGCATTCCAAACACTTAGCCCTGGAGAAAATGATGCCTCTAGTGCAGATGAGCTTTACCCTCACTGTAGAAAATTTCAGCATGTCAGAGTAACAGCGCTGTTGGCAACGTTGTTAATGTTGGCCTTTCACTTATCCTTGCTTGAAACAATGATGTACTTGAAGACAATAACTGAGTCCTTGGGCAAGAATAAATACTGTACAGAGGGCTGGTTCAGGAAGCAGAGGGCGGCTTTGCTTCCCAAACAGCAGAAAATGATATTTGAAGGAGGTGCTATAGCATTTTGAACTTAGTGTTTTCCAAGTGCTGAGGGCTATAAAACCAAATCTGCTGCGTTACCTCACTCAGCTCTGAATTCTTCACGAGATGATATGGTCACTGCCTGCTGGTGTGAAATGGAGGACTTCATGTCACTGAAGGAGAGCAATGCAGCTGACAGACTGACGCCACTCTTGGGTGCCTCCAGCAAAAAGATTATTTCAGGCTGACTTTTAGGTGTATCCGGGTAGAACACCAGCTCTAATGCCATACTTTGGCTAAATAGAAATATTAACTAGCTAAGAAACAAGATCTAGCATTTTCCTGGCTAGAGGAATTGCTTTTCTGGTATGAGTAAGTCGCAGCAGCCTGGCCATTAAAATTAGCAGAAGGAGTAGTCTGTCACCTTCCCATATCCTGCACTTGATCTAAATAAACAAATAAATAACATTCCTCCAAATACCCAAGAATTAATCTGTGCAATAAAAAAATTTCTCCTAAGCTGCATACATGTTAGATTTAACCCTGTGGGAGTTGCTTTTCTATAACCATGTCTGGAATTTGCCCCTTTATAGTGACTGAGTCTTCACTCTGCAATGTAGGTCAAGAGAAGGATTTAAATGATGACATTGTGCTTGCTTGCTGTGGCATCCCCCAGGAGTTGGTGTGGTCCCTACTGATTGCCTTGAATCATTAATCAAAGGGAAACTGCATTGCACAGCCTACAATATATTCTCAGCAGGCACATGCATTGATGATGCTGCACCATGAAAAAGACTTAATTGCATTGACAGTACATTTTTTTCACAGTTTAGAGTGTTTATCAAAATTGTGCTTGTAGCATCTAAAAATACTGTAATTAATGCAGCTTTTGGCCTCTTCACACACTGTTTTCTTTTTAGTTTCTTCTGTTAAAGAAGACAGCTGTTTGCTAGGAAAACAAATTCATCTCTTTTCCTTCTCTCTCTCGCCTCCTGTTTTGTATTTGAGTGCATCAGTAGGAGGCTCACAGTTTGTTGTAAATGTTCATTCACAGTTTCTGCAGATTCCTACATTCATATTCACAAAGGCAGAATATTTCAAGATGTCCTTCATATCAAGTTACTGCTACTTCACATCAGACATGAGGAATACAAAATATGGGCATTGCTTCCAAAGGCAAAACAGTGCAAACCAAGAAAACCCCAAACAGTAAGGTACAAACCCCACTGTCCTCGAGGAGAATGTGACAATTTGGATCTGCTATTTCTTCACTGCTAAATTGTTTCCTTTCATTGCTGACCTGAGGGTGACTTGTGGGTATTAACATGCAGAGTATATTATAGAACAAGGAAAGCAGACCTTTGATACTATAAAGCATCTGCAAGAGAAGGGGAGGGAGGTGCTGGTGAGGTGGCTTGTGAAACCACTAGGCAGTTGTTCTTTGGCTTCTGGGCAGAGCAGGACAAAGTTTTCCTTTTTCCTCTTAAATATTCAGGCTGTGAGAGCAGGAAAGGACACAAAAGCATGACACACAGTTTGGGTCAACACCATGAGCTGTTGCTCCTGTGCTGGGCAACCTGTGTGCATGTGAGGACCTGCAACCCCATAGAAAGCCCACCTGGTTAGCGGTGAGCAGACTGGGAGTAAGGGAGCAGCACCTGCCCTCCTGTGCAGAGGGCTGCAGAGCAAAGGGAATTTGTACGGGAAAGAGATCAGGGTTAAAGAAGACACTGGGAAAAAAAATATCTGTTTGAGCATTAAGAAAAAATAGATTTAACGTCTGTTTTACCCACACCTCTACTGAAAAATAGTATTACCATGACTCATTTCTGTCATCAATCTGCTACCATTAACTATTGTAAAGTGCTCTGTTGCTTCAAACATCCTCATCAGGTTTTAAAATGTTTCAGTTCTACATATTGCCTTGTAAATCTTGTATTACAGTGAAGAAGACTGCGTATGTAGCAGGGCTTTGCAAGGCCGCAGTTTCACTGAAATGACTATTATTACCTTATAGACTCCGATGGTAAAGCTCAAGTGGTGCAGTATATGAAATCCTAAGGTTAAATAATGGATTTTACTGTAATATTACAGTGGACTTTATACTTCTGCTGCTGATGTAGGACTTGAACTTCTATTAAAACAGGAGCCTATTGAACATCTTTATCATCGTTTGGCATAAAAACCTGCCCTGTGTACACACACAATGTGAAGGTTCAAGATCAGAGACCAAGTGGAAGTATCTTGAGTTTATCAAATGCTTTCTGTTCCGTGAATAAAGATATCTGGAGGTCAAGCTGCCCTTACACTGCTAGTTGGTGGTGCATGTGAGGTTCACAGCTGATAGCAGGACCAGAAATGGTCCTGTGGAGAAGCCTGCACTTAAGCCTATAAGCACCACAAGGTGAATTAATCAGGAAAACATATGAAGCAATATAAATAAATTAAATATAATTAAAGAATAAACATCCGTATTTGTTAACAGAGAAAATTAATGAAAATCAAATGTATTTTAAGTAATTAAGATTTTAATGAAGTTACATTTCAACCATTTTTTCTCCTTCAGTACATTAAGCAGTATTTTGTATGGGATGGAAGAGCTTGAATATTTCTGTATGGTAGTCTTCAAGGATATTTATTGAGCAGAGAGATTTTTTAGGCTCCTGGTTGCTATAATCTTCCAGAGCGATTTGACTGTAATGCATTTGGAAAAGATCAGGCAGCTTTCTTTTCCAGTACAAACTTTGCTCAGGAAGTGCTGTTTCACAGATTTGATTAAACTTAATGCATTTAAAATTTGAGGTTTAAAACCACCGAAGAAACAAGGTGTCCCTGGAACAGAAGACACAGGTTTTGCTGGCAGTTCTTTTCATTTCATTCATCACCAAGACAGCATTAAAGCGCAGTGGCTATGTCATTGCTATCAAAATTACATGGGGGTTGAAGAAACACAGACCCAACACTCTGTACCTGATCACAAATCAACTCCTGAAATCACCAGTGGCCTTTACATTGTAAGATCTTTTTCTTTTATTATGTGGAGAATAGTGGGTCTAGCTTATTAATTTTCCTTTCTCTGTGATTTGGAAAACTACAGAAACAATTATTTTGTAAATGAAAACTATATTCTGCTTTTCCAAAGCATGGTATTGTGAAGTGTTGGATGAACAGGAAAGAATCCTCCTCCTTTGCATAGAGCTGCCAAGGTTTTTCCAGGCTTTCAAAGAGGCTGTCATTATGGATGAGAATACTGACATTTGAAAGCCCTCTTACCTGCTGATGCAGGGAAGTGCAGAGACTGACTACTCTCTTCCCCAGCTGCTTTCACTTCTTAGCAGAGACACCCTTGTCCTTCAGCTAAGCATAGAAAGAAAAACAGCTGAAAGGGAAACATTGGTCATTAAAGTTTACCCTAAATATGTACGTGGATTTTTGAATAAGTAGCAGCTTTTTAGCTAATTGTCTGTCATCCTCCTGTTTCACTGTGTCCCCCAGACAGGGGCAGTGAGGCAAGCCCAGGGCACCCCAGGTGCCTTCACAAAGCTTCCCACAGCCCATGAGGATCTGTCATGCTGAGGGCAAATGCTCTGCTTGCAGCCCAGCATCCGGCCACCTGCAAATGCCCTGACCCACAGCATGAACCTCCTGCCTCTACTCTTTTCCCCCACCCACAGGGGGAAAATGTCTTCCATGGCAGAGCTACAGGGATGCTATGCTGCTGATGCCTTTTCCTGGTCTCAAAATCAAGAGGCGAACACGGTTAGAAGGGGAAAAGGGTATTACCTTGGTATTTATTGTAAGGATCCTTAGGTGCATCATGACCAGGTCGAATACACCTCCATGCACCCCCGCAATGGCCCCCGCAATCCCCCTCCTCTATATCTGGTTTTACATTCTAGGTCTTACTAATTAGCATATCTCTCAAAAATTCCCCAATGAGAGGCTCAAATGAGCCCCCCTCTCCAAGGAACCTTCCCCTGAATGGTTCTATCTTAGTTTACAAAATGTATTCTGGAGAGGACCTTGGGGTCTGGGCACACTGGCACCCTAACTACAAAGCCTCTAAAATGTTTAGTCTCTTAGCTTAACAAACAAGTCCAAGAATGTAGGCAAAAAGCACCAAGAATACAGAAGTTGCAAAAAGGTATAACAGGAGTATAAAAGAAAAGACAAAAATCATCATGGCATCACTGCCATCTCACTGCAACCATGTATTCCTGGCTCTATTATCGCTCTCTTAAAGAAGCGAGAGTCAAAGACATCAGTAAAGGAGCAGGAAATGATGGGTGGGGTCAGCCCAAAAGAGAAACTGCAGTTGACAGCTTATTGATTACTTTTTGTTCAAAAGCTTCACACAGGCAGCCTCAACTTTTCACTGCTATCCTTGTCCCTTCTGCAGTCCAGCAGTTTACAGAACCTTTGAGAAATATTATCAATTTGAATGAAAATACACGGATAAACCAGCAATTTAAGTTCAACTGTCACACTAATATTACTACTAGCTTGCTTAATTTAAGCTGGCTTTTGTTCTGTGCTATTTTAAAAACTCCTAGTAATTTCAAATGCTAAAATACAGGTGCTATTACTGATTTTTTGAGCTGTTCAGTTACACTAACATTACAATTCTTAAAATATTCCAGTCTAATTTTGTCATTGAGATGAAGTTTGGGTTGAAACTCCACAGGAATCAGTTCTGGAAAAGCAGAAACCAGGGTAGGTTGCAAGCAGTTCCTATCAAGCAGCCATTCAAATAACTGCAGCGCAAATTACTTTACAAAAAGCCAAATTGTTATTTTCAATAACTGACTGCTGCACACGATGTTTGCTGGTATCAACATCTAGTGACAAAAAGTCATCCAAGGCTGATGATTATTATACTGAATAAAGAGATGGAAAACTGATCTTTTTTCCATGGTGTATGAACTTTGAAAAAGAGTTTTAAACAATTTACTGTAAAAAATTTTTGTCCTGCTCTTAAACACAGAAGAGTAATTTAGAGAGATATCTCAATTTTCAATAGATTTCGAATATTGTTGAGGGTTTTTATTCCTGGTATAAATCATGCATTAAACTCCTTTAGCCATCACGTGAATTATGGGCAGTGCTGAATGCTCTATCTCTTGTTCCTTACTAGCCTAACACATAATTTTGTGTGTATGAACGATATATGAACATCCCTAGTTGTAAGAAAAGTAAAGTTTTTCAACAAAATCAATGGTCATTTACTACAGCATCTATGATAATTTGCTTTTCCTTCACTCATGGATTAATTTTTCACACATTCAGGTGATGTGAAATGTCTTGGCATACAGGAATACCATTGTGAAACTCAAGGAATTCACGTGAAGGCATATTGGCTTCATATTGACATTTTCCCTTGAAATTCAGAAACAGACCTCTACCAGCCCTACTTTTTTAGGGGAAAGGGGAAAAAACCATGCCCAAGAACAGACTAAGTTTAAAAAAGTAGATTTCTAGGTCCATGACTGAAAGCTGCTTTTGTCCTTTTAACTCTGTGGCCATGGGTTTTGGCAGTCTAACAGCACAAGGTGCTGATTGTGGAGTGACAGTGTTTACTGCCCTGAAAACCAGACTCCAGATCCTTTCATCACTCTTTGATACACTGGTTAATAATATAAGCTGGGTCATTGAACCAGTACTCCACAACCACTGGGCTAATAATAGTGGGTCACAACCCTTTCTCAGCCTCACTGGGACATTCATGTGGTTTCTGTGGTTTTGGATCCTAACATAAAGGTATTAATCCTTCTACAGTAATTTATCTTGAGCATATCTGTACAAACTTCTCTTGCCACTCATCCCTGGGGTGTTTCAAGTGCTGCTTTCACTGCCACTCACCACTGTGTAACCAAGATCGCTACAGGGCTTTCGGTTGCTGCATTACCCCTGTACAAACAATTATTACTGACATCCAGAATAAGACTATTTTCTAAGCAGAGATAATTGCTTAAATTGTCATTTTTCTTCTGTCTTGCTGAATACAATACCGTCACCCCTCCCCAAAGACTTGCCAAGCTATGTTGTGTCTCTCAGGCACCCGGTGTGTTTCAAGACGTCAGTAACAGCAACAAACTCTCTCAACATGCTAGAACCACTCATTACATCTATAGTAGGATTGGTGCTATAAGTATCACCTGGCTAATTATACCTTAATCTGCTGTCTCCCAAAAGGTTGAGCAAGTGGTTCTGCCCAATCTTAAAGTCTAAATATTCCTCTGATAGTGGAGCTGCAAGTGTTGCTTTCATGTTGCTGTAGATCTCCTGCTCTTGGTTTCAACCCTTAACTCTTGAGATCATCTCTTTGATTTCTAGCATACAGTTTTGCTAACCTATGCATGGAGGTGGTTAGTGGTTTCTTATTCCATTTGGCTGTATCTTCTCCTGGGCACTCAATTTTTAATTTAAAACTCAATTATTCTAATTCCAATGCCATCTTTGTGGCTCATGCAGCATTCTTGGAAAAATAAAAATACAAAAAACCCTCTGTGCCAACCTGCATTCAAGCCCCATGCACAGAAGTGGAGGGGTCCATCTTGTCTTTACTTTACAGAGGCCTTGCTTTATATCTTCATGGTCTGTGTTAGCAAACATCAAAACTGTTTGTATCTTTTACTTTTGTACATATTTGCCTTCTCCTTTTTATTAGGTTCCTTCCTGGTCAGCTGGGCTGATTTGTTTTCACAAGGAGCAGTACCAGGTGGACAGGGATCATTCCAAACCCCACTCTGTCAGTCATCAAGACCCTGCTTTGCTGGCTGTCCTCTAGTTTGTACTGCCCTACCCATTTTACCTGTAATTTCTGTGTAAGCTTCTCAGTTATCTTCATGTAAGAGTTGTGATCCTCACCTTCCCATCTCCTAAACTCTCTGTTTTCTCCAGCATCACTTGTAACAGCTTAGCCTTAGCCAACTCAGTTTTCTTTTTCCCCTACTCATTGTGATATGTGAAACTTCCTTCTTTGGCCTTTCCTCCCACCCTCACCATCCTCTCCTAGCAGCAGGAGGTTTTAGGCCTTCTGCAGCAAAGGTACGTTCCCCAGCCTTGTATTCCCCAGCGTGATCCCCACAGCATTTTTTTTCCTCCCCTAATGCCCTGCTCTTATCTTCAAATTGTTCTCACTTAGCTGCTCGACATTCCTCCAGCCCAGGCCACCCTCCCTGTTAACTCCTCCCTTCCCATAAACAATCCACTCTTCCCAAGACTCTCAGAAACTTACACAGACTTACTTGAAAGACTCTTAAAAGCCTCACATATCTGGGGATGCGGATACAAATGTACTGCCTGTTCTACTACCATAGAAGTAGTAGTGGTAGTCTCTCTCCTTCAAAGGCCATGGCTGTACTCACTGCTGGATTTGAAAAGTCCTTCACTGTCCTGCTTTGGCATACATGACATAGGTTATGACCTTTTTACCAGCTTGGTATTTGAGTGTTCTTGCTCGCTGTGTGTGACAGTGATACAATTTCTATTTCTGCTCCACTCAGGCTCCTACATTCTTGCTCTTATAGCCTTGGTTGTTGAGTTGTCCGCACTCTCTACCAACCTGTTACATGAAGAAAGATGGCCTTTGGTGTTTGCAGGACTCATCTGGTGTAGAGTGGATGAAAAAGAAACATAAATGATTTTTTACTTCTTTTACTAAACAAAATTGAAAGAAACAGTTAATTGCTAGCATTTGTGTTGTGCTAGGCATTTTTTAGGGTTACGTTCATGTGTTTCAATATGCACAAAGCCTCAGGGAGGAGACGATTAAAGAAGAAACAATTTTCGACTGGAATCTTACATGGTAGGTGGACTCTTCTGTACAGTGCTTGTTGTGGTGTCTATGTACTATTTTACCTTCGCATTGCACTTTGTACAGTGCTGTTTCACAGGGAAACACTCTTTATGTGGTCTGATCAAGTTGGTGTTTTGGCACAATTCACTTTTCATATAGTTATGCATATGCAACTATATTATGTATAAGTGAAATGTTGTTTTGTGAGGTGGCGTTAGTTTTGCAGCAACTTTCCAGCTTACTCATATCTCAAAGCATTTATCTCCACTAATCCTTTAAGATCCTTAGAGTTCATAGCAGCTTCATAGTGCAGCGGAAATAGTCGTGGTCAGCAGCAGTAACCAGGATTTCCTGTGCTGGACATTGTCCACTTGCAGTAAAAATTAAGTGGAACTGAAGTGGTTTGTGGGCTCTTTCAGCTGCATCGTGAGAACTGTAATTATATTCTTCATTTAAAGCTTTTGAGTGTTAACAAATCTGTCAATACGTTAAAACTATTATGGAGTTTCATTAGTTCTTTCTTTAGCAGAGAAAAATTGGGGGTGGAAACTACAAGTAAAATGGTTCTGAAGAAAGAAGAAAAAGTTTGGTTTACTTCAAGTTTTGTTGTGAGGCTTTACTTTAATGAATCTGGATGGGGGCTGTCTATTGATTGTTAGTCCTATAAGCAGCGCTACAGGGGCCCTGCTCATGAGCACTGGCTACACAAAAGTAAATTTCATCATGTTATTTGTCTTGTCTGTATGCAGTTTCCCATTCAGTTTTATCAAGATTGAGCAAACCTATGGAATTAGTGAATTGAACATAATTTCCCTTGTATGGAAGCAGTTTCAGTTTTTTATTACTTGCTATCACAATCATCTTTGGCTTACTCTTAGCAAATGTCCTCTGCAATGTGCTGGCTTTCAGCTGTTCCTAATAGATTTAAAATTGTTAAGACAGTGTTTTCTGTTCTCTTGCTGCCAGTTTTGACAAGGAATTTGCTTTATATTTTACAGATGCGTTGGTTAGCCAAACTGATTTTCTCTCTCTCCTTTTCTTCCTATTGTTGACAAATGTGGAATTCTGGAAGCCCAAGCCTATTCCACACCCTTTTCCTACCTGCAACTGAAATACTGGCCATAACTCACCAGAGATTATTCCTTTCAGGTTTGCTGTGTAGGACCCCCAGGAGTCTTACTGGTATTTGTGGGTGGAAGAAACTGCAATGCATGTCCCAGTTTACCAGAGCTTTCTGATTTATGGTGGTTAAAGTTCACCGGTTAAAACAATTTGATTTGGGAATTACAAAGTAATAGGGAAATTTCTACAAATCCGATAACTTGGTCATCTTAACCAGTTACAGATTTGTTAAAAAATTATTAGAAAATGGAAGATTTTGTTGATGAAAATGGTAATTAAAAAATAGCACATATGGAAATTAGTGTGTTTACAGGTAAGTTTACTCCTTACCTGTTTAATACTGGCTAATCTGTGAGGGTTGACATTTAAAAGTCTTAGGATCAGGAATGATCTAAGTATAATACTGCCAATGGAGAAGCTGTTAACCTGGAATCTCCTTCTTTCTTTTAACAGAAAACAGGTAAACTAGAGATAGAAGAGCTCATTATATTATAATATAGCTCATTCCTTATGAATTCCCTGTGCTCCTTGCCTTTATATCCCTGCTGCTCAGAGTGCCTTTCCCTTCTGAGGCGTCCTTATGGAGGTTAAAATTATGAAGTTTAAATGAGCCTTGTGAATGGGCCCAAAAATATCACAAGAACTAGGAGAGTTTTTACTACTTTTTCCATTTCTTTTCTGTCTTTTGTGTGAAGAGATTCACATGTGGGTTGCATGGCTTGCATTCATGACTTTTTATTTGAAGGTGGCTTTGAATTTCGGGGGGATTCATCATATGCATAGTCGCGCATGTATCTAGCAACATCTGAAATCTGTTTCACTCACACTCCAACCCATGCTTTTTAAACATGATACACAAATGAGTATTGACACTGAGAAGCCAAGCCTGGACTAGTTTGCACCTTGTAGTCCTGTCTAATTTTGGGTAACATTCTGAGAATAAAAGGTATCCTTTCCTTACACATAAAAAAAAAAAGATTGGGTGCCAGCTGGGACTTTGTCCTGAAAACTGAAGCTTGCTATTAAAATTTACCAGATTGTTCCTTAAAAAAACAAAACAGCAATGAAAAAAAGCATGTAAAAAAGGCAGAATGCAGGCAATCATTATCAGAAGTATGTGAATTTCAGATAGCATTTGCATCACAGGACCATAAAAAGCCTACCTTTCCTTATGGAAAACAAGGGTATATGTTTCCTGGTTATGGTGGCCAATGATTTTGGCCCCCCAAAATTTTTGTTTTGCTTTTTTTGCAGTAAGAATATTTTCTTATAGCAAGAATATATGCCACCGCTTTATAAAATGTTCTTCTGTAAATCCATTAAATGCACTGTGGGCTTCTCTTCATTGAGTATGCTGCCATCACTGGCTTAATAGAAGCACTGTAATTTGAACTCTTCTAACAGCTCATTTGATTTTATTTCTTTTTAATAACCTTAAACCCCACACTTTCTCTGTTTTGATTTTACTTGGTTTCGATTTTTAGTTAGTTTGCTTCTTCTTTGCATTGGCAAAGAGCCTCAATGTTTCGTCGCATCAAGTGCAAAGGTTATTGGTCCATCAGGCCTTTTACGTGATACTCCCAAATTCCTAGAGGAATTAAAAAACTACTTGACTGTATTTAATTGGAGATGTAAGAATAAATTCTGATTACAGATAGAAACTCTGACAGTCTTTGTTTCCATCCAAGCCCTTGGTATTTTCTCATACCATGCACACTCCTCCCAAACTGCAATAATTATTTAATTTATTTCGTTCCATTCCAAGGGATCTAGCTATTGCCCTTGTTCTACATGTTCTCTAGATAATGATGTATAATATGTTTCTGGGCAAACTGAAGGAAAGAAAGGGTAGCTTAGTATTTTCAGGAAGGAATGTTTGTTTCCACATTGGCTGAGGCTTAACATCAGAAAACCCCAAAACACCTAAAATCTCAAAGGCTATGTTCAGAATCCGTACAGCTGTAGCCGAGGGTTTAGCTGTGATTTTTTTAGGCTGGGCAGGTGGATGGCACCTCCACCAGACCCCTGAAAAGGTCACCTGCTTCAAGTAGCACACCTCATTCGCCCAAATTCTAGAATTAATTTCTCTGAACCCCCACCCACAATATTTCCCTTTTATTAAAGTTTGCCTTATTTAATTAGTCTGACTCTCTCCTCCCGTCTTTCTTCTCCACTTTAGGGTCTCTCATTTCATATTCATATTTTTACCATTTTGTTAACCATAATACATTTAGCTGTATGGGTAATAATGTTAAACCCCCCTTTTCTGAGTCTCACTCTTGTTCTCCATTATCAGAAATCCTCTTCCTTTGAATGTGAAGTCATCACAGCTTTGCATCTTTTCCTTTGGCTTTGATTTCATGCCAGAAATTCCCCTATGAAGCTTCCTATATATGGTATATTTGTTTTTACACTCTGATATTTGACTTTACTTGTTTTCACCAGAATGCTTTAGAAATAAGAATTTTTACCAGTAGTGGAATTGAAATAAACAATTATATATTCCTCTCTCATATCTAGACATATACTACTTGTAGTGAACTAAATTAAAAAGAAGATAAACCAAAAAAAAAAGAGCATGGGAACAAGAATGCAAATCTCAGCCTTTCCGAGGTGCCTTCTGAAATGCGATGAGGCCAGCAGCCTCCTGGATGGGCAACAACCTGATGCTGTGTCTGTGCTTTAGCCTTCCCAGCAAACGGGAGCCTGTGGCAGCTTACAACCTGCATGGCATATTGGATTGGGTTGTGCGTTCTTTTATAATTTTAATATGTGGCACAGCTACCCTCCATGGAGACTGCAGCAGTGTCCACCTCTGCATCTGAGCAGTCAGGCTCTCGGAGTATATGCATGTAGTTGCTTTGCAAGGAAATGCTTTATCTCCCTAAATCTCTACTATGTGTCACAACTTTGGTAATGAAAGTAACTTTTTTCCACTTTAGTTTTGGCTTTCTTAATGCACGATCACTGTGAAGACATCTCTTAGCAGTTATTTTTGAAGATATATTTCTTCCTGGTTTCAGACAGGGAGAAATCTATAATGGGAGTTTGTAGAAAATTTGATTCATTGCTGTGTTACTCTGCCTAAAACCACTCTAACTCTGCCCAGCAAAATGGAATTGGACCGATTCCTGGGAAAATTGCTGGTATAAGAGTCATGTGAAACTAGGGTAGTGCAGTAATACATCAGACCTATTCCCTTTTTAGTTTTTTCCTGCATCACTGTTGATGCTGCTCCTAGAGATGCACTTAGTAATTCCTGCCTTTCCGAATGCTATCTTTCTAGATTTCCTGGATGCCTACGATGAGCCTTTGAACAGCCATCTGGTAAAATGCACCGTGGTTTGGTATTTACATGGCATTTAACTATGCCTTTGTAAGCTTCAGTATATAATGGAGACCAACACTTTCTAGTGAGCAGCACACTGAAACCAAGTTGTATAGCATGCTCTATACAACTGTTAGAGAAAAGGGATCAATATTTAACTGTAGGGGACTTTCACTACAAAATAAGAAAGTTAATTCTTACTTTTGCCTTGTGTGATTCTTGGTTTTCTGGGGGGTTTTTTTTGGTTTTTTTCAAGAAACACAGTCAATCTCAGAAGTTGCCATGGGCAGTACCACCAACTTTGAACTTTTTTGCTTAGTTCTCTTGCCATTTCTGGTTTAGATGGTTTGTCTTTGGGGACATTCTATTTTGTGAGCTTTTTTTTACTTCAAATTATAGGAATAGAAGTGCTGGGAATGGAGTCATATTGACAAGTTCCCCAGTATAACACACAAAGGATTAAGGCAGAGCTGTTAATTTTCTCTGCTTCCATTGATGCAATTTGGAATCATCATGACGCTGGCAAAGGAGACTATTTAACGACATTGTTCTGTTGCTATTTATAAAGGAGATCTCATTTAAATTTAGAACACAAAACCTTCCTGCGTGGAAAAGTGCCATCTTGCGTATCCTCACACAGTGCAGTGCAAGGGATCCAATCTGATCGCTGTCAATATCACAGCTGCAATAGAGACAGCAATAATGAGAACAGCACTGAGCTGTCCTTAGGGCTCAGTCCTGTAACCTTGTCACTTCTGAACCTATGCCCTCAGCAGTACGTGGAGTTTTACAGAGACGACGTGTTTAAATGTATGTGTTCATCAGGAGTTATGGGGCATCTGTTGTTTGTACTGAGGAACATCAGAGCTATGGGAGCTCTCAGCTCCCAGGGGTGCCTCCCAGCTACACCCAGGCAGCATGGAGTGCATTGGGGTGCATGGAGGATGCCTACCCTTCTCTCTCCTCTTCTCTTCTCCTGACAACCCTCTCTTTCTTCCCCTGGGAAGCAGGCTGGGCCAAGAAGAGGTGGGCTTGTGGGGAGCACTGGGTTTTTTCTGAGCCAGTACTGTGGTTTTGGGGTAACTTAGGGAATCTTAGTGCTTGCATGGCTGCCAGTAATGGAAACACAGGCTAAAAAGTAAGAACTGCTGCTTCGCTGCAAACTCACTGAGACAAAATATTGTTATTAAATAAGACTTTCTGTAACCTGATGCCTTTTCCTGGTCTTAAAATCAAGAGGCGAACACGGTTAGAAGGGGAAAAGGGTATTACCTTGGTATTTATTGTAAGGATCCTTAGGTGCACCACGACCAGGTCGAATACACCTCCATGCACCCCCGCAATGGCCACCGCAGTCCCCCTCCTCTATATCTGGTCTTACATTCTAGGTCTTACTAATTAGCATATCTCTCAAAAATTCCCCAATGAGAGGCTCGAATGAGCCCCCCTCTCCAAGGAACCTTCCCCTGGATGGTTCTATCTTAGTTTACAAAATGTGTTCTGGAGAGGACCTTGGGGTCTGGGCACACTGGCACCCTAACTACAAAGCCTCTAAAATGTTTAGTCTCTTAGCTTAACAAACAAGTCCAAGAATGTAGGCAAAAGCACCAAGAAAATACAGAAGTTGCAAAAGGGTATAACAGGGGTATAAAACAAAAATCATCATGGCATCAACCCAAACTAGATATTTTGCACATTGATGTAGTCAGTTCCTCTGTGGAAATTCTCACTAAGGTATGCAGGACTTGAAGTCCTGGATTCTGCTCTGCTTTTACTATCCAAATTCTTGTAATTTGCTAGAAGTAGTGATCTTCATCCATGTAGAGCAGGCAATCCTTGCACTGACAGTAATTTTTAAGGATATAATAAAAAGCATCCAACAAATTCCTGTTTGTCCATGTAGTTGCCACTTTTATCTAAGATGAGATAAAGAAGAGTACATTTATGAAGACTTATGGAAGATCTTTGTCTAATCTGTAATTTCAGTCTGCCAGAGGCACTTATCACTGTCAGTTTCAATGCACCTTACATTTGCAAACAGTGCTTCATAAAAATTCCTTTAAATGGTGATTTTCCCCAAATAAGAGATGTAGGAATCAGAAAAACCATTAAGTTATCCAGGCATTTTGAGCCACATTTCTTCCACGTGGGAGACACGGATTGTCCCAAGTCTAAACTTAAGTGTCAGGTGTGAAGTGATTGGTGTTCAACAGTGGTTACATGAAACGAGTACAGTCACATAAATCACAATAATTGGACCACCTTGGATTAAAAAATTGCTGCCTGCCAACTAAGCAGCACTAATGTGCCAGGTAAAAGTCGCGAAGATGATTTTTTACAGTTGGTGTAAATTTATTTTAATTATTTTTGGAAAATGCAATAAAAAAGCTACATTAATATTCAACTTCTGTTGGTATTATGTCTACTTGAACTCTTAAGAAATCACAAATTGCCTATGTGTAAATCCATAATATCAATCTGTCCTTTTTCCTTAAATAAATTCTTGAAAATAAGAAGCCAATATTAAATAGAGATTAATGTAACTCACCCAGTCAGGAAAAGTCTAAGATGACGGGAAAAAGGGAAACATAGTACCCATCTTTAAAAAGGGTAGAAAAGAGGACCCTGGGAACTACCAAGCTGACAGCCTTACCCCTGTGCCTGGGAAAATCATGGAACAGATCCCTCCTAGAAGCTGTGCTAAGGCACATGGAGAACAGGGAGGTGATTTGAGACAGCCAGCACAGCTTCATCAAAGGCAAGTCCTGCCTGACCAACACAGTGGCCCTCTATGATGGAGTGACTACATCAATGGACAAGGGAAGGGCTACAGATGTCATTTATCTGAACTTCTGTAAAGCCTTTAACACAGTTCCCCACAACAGGGGGTGACTCTTAGTCCCTGTAGAGGGACTTTGGAGAGACTTTAGTCTCTTCACTAAATTGGAGAGAGATGGCTTCCATAGGTGGACTGTTGGGGTGGATAAGGAATTGGTTGGACAATTGTATCCAGAGGGCAGCGGTCTATGGCTCAGGCCTGAGATGGGACAAGTGTTATTTGATATTTTCATAAATGACATAGACAAAGGGATTGAGTGCACCCTCGGCAAATTTGCAGACGTCACCAAGCAGAGTGGTGCTGTTGACCCACCTGAAGGACAGGATGCCATCCAGAGGGACCTGGACAGGCTCGAGAAGTGGGCCCATGGGAATCTTATGAGGTTTAACAAGACAAGTGTAAGGTGCTGCACCTGGGTAAGATGAGTCTTTGAGCAACTTGGTCTAGTGAAAGGTGCCCCTGCTCATAGCAGGGGGGTTGGAAATAGATGATCTTTGAGCTCCCTTCCAACCCAAGTAACTCTATGATTCTGTGATTCTATGATTTAATGACAACATTAGATGTAGATGGGGAGAACAGATCACCCTCTTCTGTCTACAGCATGCCTCCATTCCTAAGTAGCAAAACCATTGGCTTCCATCAGTTTTTTATATGTGTTCTGCAGGAATTTGATCCTCAGGGTCTTACTAGTTTTGTGGCTTGGAGACTGCATCCAGTATTTGTTCCTAGTTTCTAAGTCCATAATCTGAAGCACTACTTTGGGACTTGAGACATAAAAAAATCCCAGCCATATCTGTGCAGCTGTAAAACCAATGAAGGGGTAGGGCATGGGGAAGGATATTTTACATAAGGTGGAAAAACGGCCCCATAGTGACGTCAGTTATATGGATGGTACATCTAGGGATGCAGGGAAAAGAAAATAGGGCAGCTGTAATCAGCGAGAGGGAAAGTAGCTTACTGGCTGTTATCAAAACCCATAAAAGAAGAGGGAATGGTGGGCAGCCAGATTTGTTGAAACAGATGTTAGTTACAGACCCAGAGCAGGATGGGGAACCCAGCAGTACAGTGAAACTGAGGGGAGAAAGCATGTACAAAATTAAATAGTAATAAACAGAAATGAGTTCTGTTTTGCTGAAATCAAATAGTAGCAGGGGTTAAAAGCAACGAGGGCGAAACAAAAGTTTCAGAAAATGGAAAGGAAGCTCATCCTTTTTATAGTAAGTTTAATAAATTGTCATGTTCAGAGGTGGGTTGTAGGCAAAAATGGTGGGTTTCCCTAAGGACAAATGAGCTCCTGATGGGCACTGACATAAGCCAAGCTTGCACGTCCACTGCTCATCTTGCCCTTCAGTCAGGCTCCCGTGGGCTTGCCTGAATTCTGGTTTAAGTGAAATAGTTTTTCAGATGAACAAACTTATACTGAGGACCAGCCTTTTCAGGGAGTCCCAGTAGTGGGATTTATTTCACTGATCTGAAGTTTAAGTGATAGCACCACCTATTGTTAAACTGTGATGAGTCTCCTTCAGTACGTCTGTTCCAAAGCAAGCCAATAAACTTTGCCTTGTGATGCTGGGAGCAGGGCAGGCACTCCTGGAAGACAGTACACCCTAATTCTTCTATACCTGCTTCGGAGGGGATGAACTTTCACTGGGAGGGATTTATTTTTATTCTGGGTGTAGAAAAAAGCCTGAAATACTGGCACCAGCGAGGGGTGTGGTTCGAGTCCAAACTGAGACATTCAAGAAAATGCCAACAGGAACAAGTGCCTGAACACCTCCTAGAGTCAGTGGAGAAGTAGTAAATATGCCTGGTAGAGCAGAGGTCACTGTTCAGATGGCCAGAACCAATGGTTGCACACGGTGAGATGACTCTCCTTCTCTCCCCACTGGAGACACTGACTAGGTCTCAAATGATTACAAAGGGACTACAGGAACCCAAAGTCAGGTGTCTGAATCAAGAACTGCAATCCAGCATACATGCCTAACTTCTAAACTACTGAAGCCAGCTGAAGTGAATTTAAGCATGGAAGAACAATAAAAGCCTTTTTCTTTATTCTTAGCTCAGGATTTTTTTTCTCCAAGATGTAGGTCTTCTCATTTCTCTGCTTTTACCATAACATTTGCCTTTAACATTTCACTGCATTTCCATTAAATTAAAAATGTGCCTATAACTACAAAAGGAAAAAAAAATAGGAGCAGAACTAAGTCTGTATTTTCAGATGTTGAGGTGAAAGTATGAATTACCTTAAAATAGGCAGACATTCCTTTACATATTCATTTTTAAGTTTTCCACAGACTTGAAACTTGTCAATCTTTACCCAGAATATATCTTCCCTTGAATGGTTTGCCTACATGCTCTGCTAATGGGGATGGGTTTTTCCTTCCTTCCTCCTTAGCACACATTCTGGTAACTGAATGAATGATATAGGCAATTGGCAGACTTTTTTCCTCTGCTTAAATATTGACTCACTACTTGAATTTGGAGCTTGGTCTAAGAATTGGGCCCTACTCTTGCAAAAGATGTATGTGTATTCTCTACATTTAATGACATGAATAGTTCCATTGAGATATGGGAGTACACTGCAATGTAAAAATAAAAGAGCTATAAATCTTTGCAAGATGAGGCTGTGGCAAGAAAAAATTAACTAAATGCTCCTAGTGGATCAAAAGTAGACATAAGTTAGCTAGCTAAATTTGTAGATCTGTCTGATATATTGGTGCTCTTGCATTAAAGAATTTAATTTGTTTGAATTATGAACCATCATGTTCTATTTGTCTAATATAAATAATTTGGATTTTTTCTCTTTTCTTTTAAGAAATCCATTTTTCAGTAATCAGGCCTTTAAGGTGAATAAACTGTGATTATTTTTAAAACGTTATGGTTTATTATGCATTCAGTTACTTTGCTCAAGTTCTCACACAGATGAAATGCATTTGTGTGTGTACAAAATAATTTTTCAAAAAGTTTGAGACCTCTCCTTGCTTACCCATGAATCAGTGCTTCTATTTCCAATTTGGTTTTATTTCTGTTTGGGTCTTGGTAGGAAACTCTGAAATTACCAGCCTTTTACAAGATATCTGTCAGGTTAAATTTACATTTGAAAAGCTGCTGGGATTTTGTCGGGTTTTTAAAAATTATTTTTATTCTTGTTAGGAGTACTAACTCTACTGGATGTCAGAAGCATTATTTGTAAAAGCTGTTAAAATGCCCATCCATGTAGTATATCTGAAATGACCTTTGTGTCCCATGGTTTCACTTGTGATAATGTACTGTAACAGAAACGGTAAAGCTAAATTTTTCATGGTGGTATACTACCTTTGGTGCTTTTCTTCACTCTGTATAGACTTAATTACAAGTATTTTAGTTCATCTTTTTCTAGCTTAATACTTTGGGCTTTTAAGGATTCCACTGCCACCCCTGTAAACATTCATGGACAGGTAACAACCAAGAAAGAGACTCTGTAACTTTGACATGCTTTGTGTACATTTTGTGCCAGCCAGAGAGCTGATAGATGCAAGAAACAGAATGGAGAATCTATTCCACAGAAAATAATCTGAAAGAGCTTTACCACCTGTGTGTTCCTGCTGGGAAATGCTACTGCAGGAATAGTTGCTGGCTGCTTTTCAGGCGCTGCTGCTCCTGTCAGCTCTTGGTACAGGCATTTATCATCCTTCTACCTTGTCTCTAAGCAAGCAGCATGCATTCTGGTTTCATTGTATGGTTAAACATACAATGTTCACAACATCAGTTTGCTAGCAATTTTTTTGGCCTTCAGTACATCTTTTATTTTCTTTGACTTGGTTTACAATAGGCTTTTATTTTCTTGAGCTGATATGGTGAAAAAATCAAATTTCCAGCTCTTCAGAGGCAGAACACTTGCAGACCTGCTTCTTCTGTTGAATTGTTATCACTAATACACAAAAAATATGGTTGTTTGTTGAATCTTTATCATGAAGATTTTTTTTTTCTTGGTAATTCTTCTCAGCAGAAATCAGATGAGAAATACGAAGCTGCACAAGCAATAAAATGTCCTTTTCAAAAATTTGTGTCCTTGGCTTAATGTTGTACTTATAACATAAAGTTTAATAGGAGGAGCATACCTTAAGGTGTAAAGAAACCTACTCAGGTGTCTCATATAAGTGAAGGTTCATCTGTCTGTTTTCAGATCATCCTAACACTCAAAGGTAAATTAAATATACACCAAAGACCGCGTTTATGGTAGCAAAGTTAAAGATAAGTTTTAGTGTTGCCTTTCCCTGGGCTTAGAATTAAAAGCCAAACGTGGTTAGAGAGGAAAAAAGGGTTTTACCTCAGTATTTATTTAAGGATCCTCAGGTGCACCACATCCAGGTAGAATGCACCGAAATGCAGCCCAGAATGCACACCGAAAATGCACACACACAGTGATTCACATACACAGCTATAGACCTTGCAAATTAGCATAGCTATCAAAGATTCCTCAATGAGAGGCTCAAGAGAAGCCCCTGTCCTGCAGAACCTTCCCCCTGGATGGGCCTATCTTGGTTTACAGAATATGTTCTGGAGAGGACCTTGGTGTCTGGGGTTTTCTGACCCCCAGCTGTGAGGCTTCCAAGATGTTTGGTCTCTTGGCTTAACAGAACTTTGGGTCTAAGCTTGTTATCAGGCTTAGGGAATTACAAGTATGTGGGCTAAAAGCACTAAGGATACATAAAAGCTGTATGAAAGGGTATATGGAAGGGTATCTAAGAGAGGTGTATATAAAAAGCAAAAAATCATCATGGCATCATTTGCTTTAGTTTTAATTTAGAAAGTCTGTAATTGATCAGCAAGTTGTTGCCTTAGATAAGCTCAAGCACAAACTGTGAAAGGAAGCAGCATGTTCTAAGAAGCAGTAATGGTGTTTTCCTCATGGGGATTTTAGAACTTGTTTGATAGCCTTTTACTGCAGTACAAGGACTCAGAGCCTTCCCTCAGGTTCTAATGGGAAGATCCCACATCCAGTTGTACCTACCTCCCATTCAACCTTACAGCAACTCATTCCAGCTTTTACTTCCACAGTAAAGTTAGTCATCAGTCCCTTGGATAATACACTGGAGTTTGAGATAAAATGGTAATTGTCCCACAGTAGCTTTCTTCGGTTTCATTGTCTCTTTTCTGATGCCTGGAGCCCTGGAGGAAGAGGCAAGCCCATGAGGATGGCACTGTACTGCAGCTTTAATTACCATTAAGGATGCCTGTATTACCCTTTCCAGTTAGTCATTCTTGGAGACGTCTTTTTTAGTAAAAAGGAGGGGTTTGCATGTAGAGGGAGCCTATGTATATTCTTTAAGAAATGAGGTTCTAAAGAATTGGAGTTCTTCAGTAATTTGTCAAAACACACTGAATGAAGCGAGGGGTGGCATAATATATTTTTGCTGTAGCAATGGCTTATTTGCTCTGGGAATTAAGCTGGGTGGCTTTAGACAGAATTGTGTCTCCCTCTCTGCTGCATTATTTGATATATATTAAATTAAGAAGAGCTGATTTTAACCACTTGTATCTTGGCTGCCGCTACTATGCTAGCTGTGCTGGTGAAATACAGCTTCCATGAGCCATTTGGTTTACCAGTACCTGTAATTTAAAAGATATTTCCTTTCCTCCCTGTTATTTCTCCTGTGTGTAATGTTTTCATCATTTTTTAAAATTTCAATGCCACTTAATACATTAGCAGCTTTTAGAAAGACATGTTATCTTTTGATACTCTTTTGAACAGACTCTCACATCTCTGCCTTTTTTCCCCAGCTATGATGGGTAACATTGAGTCTCTTTATAAGAAGAGATGCTGCACCATTAAGTACAGACGATTCTCCTTTCTCTGGTGTCCTGTGGAATAGTTAATTACCCTCTTCAACCAAATCTGAGAGAGAGAAATGCTTGTTCCTTTTGCCTGTGCATACTGATTTTTTCTCAACACAATGCTCATCAAAACTCCCTTTGTCCAACCACTTTTCTAAACCCAGCATCCTTTATAAAAGAGTGGAGGGGGTCTCACTTCCAATAGGGCCATTTATATCCCCAATTCCCAGGTCCAGTTGACTGAGGGATGATCTGGTATCCCAGGATTGCAGCTTCAGTTCTTCAAATGGCCTGTGCTAATACAGTGTTATTGGTAAGATAACTGGACAGCTACCACTGTTGAAGTAGTATTAGGCTACGGGAATGCATTCCCTCAATGATTTGTTTTTGGAAGCATTCGGTGTACGGGAACACCACTGTTCTCATGTAAGACCTAAGAACTGTCATCGCACAAAATATGTGCAGCAAATTGCTGGCTTTTTATAATTCTCCTTCCAACCACTTGGCAAGTAATTCTAAAAGAAAAAAAACCACCAAAACTGTGTAAATATATTTGAAAGCATGTCTTTATAGAATAAATTTGAGTATTTTTTGACCATTGCACTAATGAGACAATATAAGTAGTAAGAGAAATAATATTAATATTAAAGAATGTTAATGAAACGACAGAATTTGAAAAAGACTATTTTTTCTCAACAGGAATTTCACTAGATTTGGTACTTAATCTTTTTTTCCCTGAGGCTATTTTGTGGACTTTGTGTTTGAGATGGTTGGGATGGAGATGTAAAGAAAGATCTGATTTGAATGGCTCTTTTGAAAGGACTTGCTGCTTTGAATTCAGTGCTTATGCAGTCTGTGGTGATTCTAGATTGTTTTTATTAACTTGATATTGTTTGAAATTTGTTTTTTGAAAAAGATCATGGAAAGAACAATGTTTAGGTTTTGAATGAAAGATAATCGGCCCTTAAAATGAAGGGTTATGTGGTTTCTATCCTTCCTCGACGGTTCAGCAAGCATGATGAACGGACATATCTCCTTTATTAAGTCCTAAAATGGATGATGTAGAATTGGTTTAGATCTCTGTTTTCGTTGAATGTTTGTACCCTGTGGGATTTTTTTTTAACAGACTTATTGAGTCATGTATTATTTTCTTTCTTTGTGGGAAATGAGCATATTTGTATTATAGTCACAGATAACTTGTTATCAAAATAATCTCGCACTTCTGCAGAATTGGCAGGGCGAGTTCTGGAAGGGTGAGAGTTTGGAATTGAAACTGTTATTTGCTGGCATGTTCAGCTTTATACCAGAATTACACTTCTCAGGGTTTTTTTGTGTGTGTGTGCATGTGTACATCGTTTCAAGTAACATGACGTGTTAAATCTGTGGTGTGTGTCTCCTGGCAGCTACTGTAAAAATTTAGCCCAGAGGCACTGCCCTCATCTCAGCCAGTCTGTCAGTGGAGTTCAGCAATCTCACAGGATGAGCACTAGCAACCTGTTTCCAGGGTGTCTTGTAATTTGTTACAGCTCAATAAATCTCTGCATGAGCAGTAAAATCTGTGCCGTAAATCCATCCATGGAACCAGCTACGCCTCGCAAGCAGAGCAAAGGATAGTACTGGGCTTTGCAGTGTGTCCGTGTGTGCAGGGTTGGTTGGGTCTTCCCACTTTCTTTCTCAGTGGATAGGTTTGGATCTCTGCCCCACAGCCTCTTGGGTCTTGTCATTTATCTGGGTACATATAGAGAGCACAGATTGTGTAAGCAAGGGATTTAATTCAGCCTAATATATTTGTATATATTAATAATAAAGTTGTCAAGAATTCTAACTGCAAAGAAACTAAAATATATAAAGTGAAACTCTGTTAGGTGAAGACATAAGTGAAATTGATATTAGTGCTTTCCACATTGATACACTATTGTCTTTAGAATTCTTTAGTCTGCTGCCTTCTGTAATGCTTGATAAATGCTCAGAGAAAAAATTAAGAACATTAACTATTGTAAAGTATAACCCTGCTTGAATTTAACTACTTTTAATGAAAAGATATTTCTTCCTGTGAAATCTGTGCTAGAAAGAGCATATACAAAAGACTGAACTCTGAGGACTAACATTGTTCATATGACAGAATTTACCATTTCAGTAGCAAATGATGAACGTCAGAAGGTAACTTAGAAGAATTGGTAAAATTGTGTTATCTTGTTATCTTCAGACACAGAAAAGCCTTATGCTTACAATACCCACTGTCAATGTGCCTGAAATGTTCCTGTCACTCCTAGAATGTTGTAAGCATAAAGCTTTCACACTGTCAGGGGATGGTATCTCTCCCCAAAAACTGAGCTTTCTGTTTCAAAGGGATGCCGTTAATGTTTTGAACATCTACATTTGCATCTCCTGTGAAAATGCATTTAAAAGACATGAGAGCCTGCTCTAGGATTAGAGAAGGCATTTCCCTTTTTCTTGCTCTGTTGGACCCAGGAGAATAAGAAATTAGTTAGCTCCTGGATAGAGTGAAAAGCAAGTGAAGCTAACAGGTTGAAACAAATTTATGTTTTAGAAATTAGCTTTCCTAAGGAAAGGTGGGGAAGGTCAGTAAGAAAAGTAAAGAAAATAAGTAATATCAGAGTAGTATCACAAAATGCAATGAAAGGTAAAATGATAAGTTTCAATATTTTTTAGGATTCTGCCTCCTATTTTTTTTTTTTTAATCTAGGAGGGAAGAACTAATCAATTTGTGCCCACAAGAACAAGACCAGAGTATGGACTAATTTCCTAATTATTCTGACAAAACTGAAATTCTTCTGAGTCCCATGTAAAGAAAATTGAGCCCTGTAATCTCCAACAGCATAGTGCTTTTGGGAATATAGACATGTATTTGCATTTAGCATGGAGGATCTTTAAGGAAATTAGGGAAGACCCATATTTAAACTCAAGGTGGATGCCCAACTGAGTGCCACAGTATGTATTTTTTGCACTGCCAATTTGAAATTTAAATGAGTAACAGTTTCACACATGTAAGTTGTAGACAGAGCTTTTTTTCAGAAGACTGCTGCAATACCAACAGCATATGGCTTGTGCCCTTTGTCACCCTTATTCTGGAAGTGACTGCTTGACACTGACAGTTACAGTGACCGAGGGACATGAGATCTCTTGAAGTCTGTCACCTTGTGCTAAATTGAGGTTCCAGTGATTCTGGAGATCTCTGTAAACTCTCCTGTTTGGGCAAGCGTAAGTGAAAATAAGCTTTAGCATGAATCAACATTTGTGAAGTCTTGAGTTCTTTGAGGCAATATTTAAGTGATGGCTGTAGGAAGAAATTAATGTGTTGGCATGATTTACTGAGGCAGAAGACATTCAAGCATTTTGGTTTCTAGGCTCATTCTTGTAGCACAGGGGTCCGGTGCATAATCTGAGCAAATTTTAGATTGCACAGGATTTTATCTATTTTTGAGGCATATCTTCAAGCAACATCAGATGACTTTGTATGAATTTTACCTTTAATAGTGTTCAGAGCCAAAAGTCCTCTGCAATTATTTATTGTACCAAGCTTGGTGTTTTGACCTAGCTCCTTTACAAATACTCCTGAGTTTAGAGGTCAATGATGTGGTTTCCCCCGCTGTTCTTGAAGGCTGAGCATCTTCAGTGGTGACCTTGAATTCTGGCATGCATTTCCAGATTTGCCTTTTATTGCAACTCTAATTGTGTGTATCAAAACCAAAAAAATGCCCTACTCTTAAACTGGGTGGGGCTTTGGTGTAAGTTTTTTTAAATAAATTAGAGTTTTAATTTTTTTAATGTTTATTACTTTATGCTTTCTGAAGTACTTCAAACGGGCTATTTCAACCTAGTCAATCTAATTTCAAACCAGTGTTTCTGTGGTGAGACACAAGACATGAAAACATCACAGTTTTCTTAACAGTTTTGTTGTTTTAGTTTTTTCGGTTGATTGTTTTTTGGTTTTTTCTTTCTTTTAGAAGTACCCAAGGTTGTTTTTTGGTTTTTTCTCTGCTCCTCAGATGTTCATGTTTTCTATTTGGTTGGTTTTTTCCTTACTAAAGAATGAAAAGAAGAACCTGCTGAGCATATGTTGTAAAACCTCTGCCAGATGCATGAAATAGTCAAGAGTAAGAACAGGGGCAAAAGAAGAAATCCTTTTACCGGTTGAGACTGCTAAATCTATCCTTAAAGAGACTTCTCACAGTGTGACTACAGGCTTTTACTTGAGCACCTTAACCCCAAGGCTCTGTCCTTGCTGGAAATCAGCTTGGAAGGGGATTAGGAAAGGTAGAAAAGTTTTGCACTTGTTTTATGATCTGAAACATGTGTTGAGCTTGATGATATGAGAATGCCCACTCTTTAGGTTTTGATTTTTCAGTTTCCTAAACATTTTTCTTGCAATTACGCTTGTTTATTTTATACTTGTAGCACTACTGTCAGCACCAATAAAGACAAAATTTTCCTATTTTATATGACGACTATTTCCTGTAAACTGTAGCAATGGTCTCAGGGAACAGGACCTAAAAGTCAGTCTTTGGGGTATGGCCAGCTGTTGTGCAGCTGCACCCGTGTCTCCTCTGGCAGCGCTGCCTGCAGGGCTGCCTGCAGGGCTTCAGGAGAGACATGGTGCAGCCCATTCCCAGCCTGAGACTCTGGTCCTTGGTCTGTAGCGTGCATTGAGGCCAACACCAGCCCTGAGGGGAAAATATTTTAATTCTGGAGTTCAAGGAAACAACACGCCTTTGCCTGCCTCCAGCTTGTTCCTCAGAAAGACGAGTTGTGGACGCTGCTTGGCATACCAAAACTGGGACTGCAGGTTCCAAGCTGACTTAGGAGTCAGAAGCTCCAAGGAATATGAACTCATGTCTCTTGTTAATGGTATTTCCCACTGCTTAGTTTTTGATGACTTGCCACTTGAAGCATGAATCTCTTGCTCTATGTCTAATTCTCCTTGGGCATTTTACACTTGCTCTCTGTCGAGCTCTAAATTTTCTATTCTGCTTTTTGAACAAGATTAAAAAAATTAGACATTATTTAGACATTGCCATTTAGATATACCTAATTTAGGACAGCTGTTTCCTTCAGTGGATTATTTTTAAAGTCCTTTTATGGATTCAGGCCCAGACATTTTTAAGTTTTGGTCTTCTGATGCCTGGTGTTAGAATATTCTCAGCCACTCTGTAGATTTAGTAGTAATAAACTATCTTGAGAGGTTTACGGGAGAGCAAAAAATTGAGTCTGCATCCAAGGCTGGGACTTTAATCAAGGACTCTTTCTTGTGGCATATGGTTTTCTGTGTTGCTCAGCTTGTTTGACTGATGAGTGTCAGTGCACTACTCTTCAATTAATCAGGATTCTTCATGTTGTGTTTCTGAAACTAGGATTGGATATCTACTCAGCCAAGCTGGTTGCATCAGTAGTCTGACTATCAGGATAAAATAAAAATCAATAGTTACATTACAGTATTTATGTGCCAGATCATCCAAATTATTTGCGTTATTTTCATGACCAACCAGTGCCCTGCCAAAGTTGTTTTCAGCTTTTTTGGGGTGCAGTTTCTTTTTACAGCTGATCAAAACTAACTGTGAGTCTAACCCCCGACCTGGACCCTCAGGGACTTGCAGCTTCAGTCCCCTTTGCTCTTGTGCAGCATGCAGATTAGTCATATTGATTTCTCCTGTGGATAATTAACTAATAAAAGTGTGTGATCAAGAGTTTCATTAGACCACCACCCTTATGCTATTTGCCCTCCATCCATGTGTTCATGAGATCTGGCAGGAGGCAAAGTAGAAATGTGTTCTTGGCAGGAGCGTGGGATTAGACTTAGGCAGGTGTAACATATTACACCTTCTGCCTGAGAAGGCAGTGATTTAATACTTGTGTTAAGGCAGTATTGAGTGATGTTGTTATTTTTAGGGCAATAATATTAGGTAATATTTTTAGAATAGCATTTTTTAGATCCCATTAATAAATTGATACCCAACCAGCCTAAGCATAGTACAAACATGTAAGAAAAGGATGATCCATGCAGCAGAGCAGTGTTATAATCCTAAGTAAAGGTCATAAAATGGGCTAAAGAAGCTTGTGAGGAAACCAGGAGAAGATTCAACAGTAGTGAACAGAAATATCTTTCATTCACTATTGATAAGTGCACAAGCTTTCTCTTAAGTTTAGATTATTGAAATAAAATAATACAACACCTTAATAACTAATTCAATCGAAGTTTTAACCTGACTTATCTAAGATTAAAAAAAATGTATATTATTTATGTAATGATTCTGGACTTTTAAAAATTTTTTTTGCTGGCATTATTTTTCCATACATTCTTGGCATTTTGTTATTACAATACAGTAGCTGCTGCAACACACAAGAAAATTATCTGTGTGGCCCATTTGCTGGAGTATATAATGAACAGTGTGTACTTTCAGAAGCTACAACCTGCTCTTTAGACTTACTCAGTATTTTAAGTGCATTCCTTTTAATGAAAGTTTAACCACAGAGCATGTTTCTGGATAGTACAGGGGAAACATTGTGCTACAGGAAAAGAAATAAAAAGCAACAAAACCCCTTCATTTGCTGGTTGCTCAGGGGTCTGTCAGGCCTGGTATCTCAGCTGAACACCTGCATATCGGAGCAATTTGTAAAATTAACATGGGTTTATCTTTTTTTTAATTTCAAAATCATGCCTTATGTCATTCACAAAATGTATAATATTTTTGAGACCGTAAGCCAAAATTACAGTGTGTTTCTACTACATATGCATAGTTTTATCTCAGCTTTCTAAGAAGCTTTGACCTCATGCTCTGTGATTATTAACAAGTGTCCTATCATAAATGCATCTTTAATGTTAACACTTGGAATCTGGTAAAACCCCCTATATTTGTAGCAAGTAATGGAAATTTCCAATCAGCAGGCTTTTTCCTTCAGATCTTCTCTCTCCTGGACAGTATCTTTAAAGTATTAGGAAGCCTGTACATTAAATGGCTTACAGTTTCTGCCTGAGAAAATGTAATTGAATCCCGTAAAGGTGATCTAAGGCCATCTGAGTGAACACGGAAAAAGGTTTAATGAGCAAGTAGGCATATTTTACTCCATGACAAGGTAATTAAGTTCCTTTACCACAGCGTGAAGAAAGCTGCTTCTTGTTAGAATGATTAGAGATAAACTTTATTCGGGATGCAAACCCAAAAGAAGTCAGACATCTTAACCACGTGGGTACTGAAACTGTTCTCTCTGAAGAATGAAGACCTGATGCTTTTCTTTCTAAGAATGTCCAAAGAAACATGTCTATTAGCATCTTTCATAAAACAGGTCTTTATTTGTTTTTTTTTTTAATTATTGTTAACCTTCTATTCAACTTTGGTTCAGTCCCAAAAGCGAATGGGTCCTGATTTTGCTTTCACGTGCGTTAATGCAAATATTTTAATCAAAATATCTTATCTACAGGCAACTAAATACTTCTTATACACAGTGAGCAGCTGCACGTGATGCTGAAGGCATGTAGTAAAATACCTATTGTATCTATAATAGAATGGCAAAACCTAGCTAGTTGTATAGTAGATGTGCTGCCACTCTGAAAACAAAAACTACAAATGTTTTGCCACTATAATTGCTTTTCTTCTTTGTTACACAGAAGGGACTATTGGTTAGCATTATCACGCTTTATAATGGATTTGCTTTTAGCTTGTTTTTCTGAAACCTCGTATTCCAGGGATAATGACTAGAAAGTAGCGCATCGTGAGATCAGAGTAATTAGTAGTATGGTTAAAAGTTCAATGTCTTCTACAGCCTCTGGACATTTTCTTTCCTGAGTCAGACTCAGCTGAGAGTGAATACTGTTTTTCTAAATGATTTATTGCATTACTGATGGGATGAAATGTGCTTTGACTGCGTGACCGTTGGAAAGTGGCATGATCATGGCTAAGTACAAACTAAAGAAAAAAACGGGGCAGCGGAGACGTAAGGGAAGGACTGCCTCTCAGATTCCAGTACTGCATGGTTCTTTGAAGAAAAACTTTTTAGGGCTGATACTTAACACCCCCCACTAACCTGTATGTTTGTGTAACTTTAAGTCTTATGAGACATTGAACATATGTGTGATATTTGCAAGAAACAGCAGTTTTATATCTAAGCCCATGTTATACTGAAGTGATGGAAAATAATTGCAAGCCTTTCCCACACCCCAAACACCTGGCCATAGGGTCCTGAATGTTTATTATCAGCTCTACTTCTAAAAGAAAAGCCCAGTGCAAGGTCCTTTGTTCCTACACCTGCCAGAGAGAGACTTGGACTGACACAAACCCTTGAGCAGTGAACAGAGCTGGATAATTTCTTCAAGTCACAAACAGCCTGGTGGGACTGTTGCTTTCAGCGACAGATCCACGTTAAACTGGTGTAAAGTGTTCTCTGCTGTAAGTACTTCATTAAACTTCATTAAACTACTAACAGTCAAGAAAAAATTAAGAAAAACTCCCTTGATGGGTCCTACAATAAGTCCTGTAAAGTCTCTTTACAAAGGACCGTATAGGAACTTTTCCTTACTGAATTGCTACATCATGAATGTGAAAATGAAGCCTTTTCCCAGCTGCTTTAAAATGTCAGGAAATTGTTGGCAGGTACAGCAAACAGCTGAAGCACTCTACTTTTCTTTCTCTCAGCAGGCTGCCAGCATTGAGGACTGTTGGGGAGGAAGTTTCTCTAGGTAGTAATAAATATAATAATAAAGTTCCTGATGGCTGCTCTCTCTGACACAGAAATGTTCCTTTTCCCCCCTGTTTTGGTGACAAATATAAAAAGGAAGAAAGTGAAGGCTTCTAGTAACCCATTTCCTGAAAAAGTCAAACTGATAAACACCCACATCATGGATACTAACTTTCCCCTTATACTTGTACACAAGAGTGAAGCCTATGATGCCTCTTTCTTCTTTATGTTTTGGCTTCTTTACTGTAGGAGGGCAGGTCTGTGGTGTGGTGGCAGCTTTTATCAGTAGTATAAGTTCTACATCAATTCCTTGTATGAATTTAGCTGACTATCTTTTTATTTGTTGAGGACTGTAGTAGCATATTTAACTTTATCCTGTATAGGACAGAAGCAGGGATTTTGCATAGTGTCCGCCTGTTTTTCTCCTTGCTTGACAAGCTTTGGAAAAATAGCCAAACCTATTTTTTAGGTGTTTTCTGTTTGTCTGTTTTTGATTCTGAGAGTGTGCTAGTCATCTCCTTGGTTATGGATTTACTTAGGTGTATGTAATTATGTTTAACCTTCTTCCAGATGTCAGCAGTAAAGGTGACCAAGTTCAGGCTTGCTAGAGCTCTTCTAAACTTAAATCCAGGTGGCAAAGAGCTTTTCCCAAAGCTTCCTGTGCTCATTTTTGGTACTGGGAGTTAAAACAGAACCTCTTTGAGTGTCTCACTTTCATTTGAATTTAATTAATGTATTCCATAATGAGCAGAAATAGGAAAAGTAAAACTTTCTACTTGAAGGGTAAAGTAAGAGAAAATGGAATGTGAGGAAATGTCAACAAAATATATAATAAAAAAAGCCAAATGTCACTTATATTCAGGAATCTACCTCGCTTCATAGATACAACAGCTAAATTCTTTGGTCTCATTGAATCATAAAATAAATAAACCTCTTTGGCAGGTTCTTGGCAGTTAAAGGCAGCATCCCACACTTTTCTTCCCACTCTTTGTGTTCTTGCACCACCAGTCACCACTGAAGGTGCAACAGGCATTTGTGAATTTTTGCAACATTTACGATTTTTTGCAGCATACCTAATCTGGCTCCAACAGGCTTATTCCAGAAATAGTATTAAAATAACTAGATGGAAAAAAGAGGAATTTTTAATCTGTTCTCTGGACAAAGCATCTAGTCAGTGCCGTTTGATGCAAGGGCAGCTCCTTCATGAGTTTGAACTGGAGGCTGGTTTGACAGCCTGGCTTGTCCTGCAGCATCCCTCCCACCAGCTGATTGTTTTGTGCAGTAAATGCTCCTATATAATGCTATTACATGAACTTACAGCTTGAAGTTGGTCAGCGATGGAAATAGACCCATCATCCCCTTTTTCCTTTGATTACTGAAAAACACAGAGTGAATTGTCTCAGGTCAAGGTGACCCACTTGTCTATTCCTGTCCTGTAGCAGCAGTGTGCGGTACTGCACACACAGTCGGAGCTTGAACTCCAGGTAATAGTACAAAATGTAGTGTGAAGCTCTGGGTTACCCTCAGTCACATCCAAACTAGCGCCAGTGAGATGGGGTAAGCTGATTGATTACTTCCTCCCAGAGAGGGAGCATCATTCAGTCCCCCTAAATTTTGTAGCACCAGACCTCACACAGATCAGAACTAACCCCTATTTTGATCTATAAACAGGATTGCATATCCAGGCTTCTCTCTGAGGCTGTTTAGGATTTTTGAAGTTTCCTGAGAAATGCCCTTGAGATTAAAGGGAGAAAGTTTTCTTTTAGCGTTTCCCTTCCTGCTTTGAGGAGCTGTGGCCAGTGTGCTGTGAAAGCAAATAATTTGTCCTGAGCATATTGTAAAGTAAAATGATGCAGAAAAATAGTCTGTAAAATACAGTGTGTTTTCAGTCTATAAATAAGCTTTTCACGGGGGAAATAGAAAAATATGTCTTGTGATTCCATGAGACAAAGAGGAAAATAAGCTCATGGCCTTGTTTGCTAAATAAATAAAAAGTTGGTAGAAAGCCTTCCCTAACTGAACTGGGGGTCAGATCTTTGTATGGATTTGGAGGATTGCTTCCTGACCTGCTGCTGCTTCTGTAATTTCACATAATTTACTTCAACATAAATAGCTTCTCCTTCTGGATGAAGTCTCATTTTTTGCACAGTTCCTTTTTCTTAACAGTTTAATCAAACTAACTGTGACAAGCAGTGTATTTGTATAAATATTTAAATGTGAAGCATGAGGATTGAATTATTTATTCCGCAAAAGTAAGCTTACTGTAACTATCTTTGGAAACCAACTCATTCTCATATGGTTGTGCAGTTTGGTCATGCATGCTGCCTGCTCAATTCCATGTTTAATGTTGCAAACGGCTCAAATAAATTATATTATTTGCATAAGAACAGAACAAGATGCCAGAAGAAACAAAACAGAGGAGATATCTGGGTTTATCACATGCAAAAACTAGTTGTCTTTCTAAACTCAACCATCAAGGGACCCTAGATTCCTGAAAATGGGTTAACAAAGATACAGATGATGTCATTCATTGTCCAGTCTTGTCTCATGCATGAAGAGGCATATGTTCTGACCAGATTTTTCTCTTGTGTGATTTTGTGATTTGCAGTACTTCTGTACCACCCCTTCCTGGGGGGGAATATATTGTATGGAATTGTGCATCCCACTGCATAGATGAGTGATGGCTCTTTAGGGAAAAAAGCAGCGCTAAACGAAAAAGACATCACACCACAAACTATGCCACATCCCAGTAAGTGGGTGACTGGTAGAGTCTCTTGCTTGACTGCATGCATTAAAGGGTGGCTTAACAGTGCAGAAATACTTCTTCCTTGCACTTGCCATCCCAAGACTCAGATCAGGTGGCCCCAGCTCTGCCATCCCAGCAGCAGAGGTTACAGTCCAGATGCTGCTGCTCCCTTGGGCTTCAGCCACTGAGCCTAGAGCTGTTTCAGCAGCCATGCCTCAGAAGAGAGGAGGAGGAGACCAGAGAGGAGGTTTGAGAAGGGAAATAGGGTTGGTGGCATAGATATGAATCAGTATTTGGCATCCTTATTTTCATGTTCATTAGGTACTGCAGCAATAGGGTCAGTATCTCTAAACTACACCTTGTGCCTCATTATCTTCCACTTCTAATTTAGTGGGATCAGGGCAGAAAACCTCAAGGGTATTAGTCAATGAGCTGAAACTAGTTAATAGTAAACTCCAAGCTCAGAAAGAGTAGTAGAGACAGTGTTTCCCAGCCCTGTCCTTCCAGATCCCAATGTATTCTTCCTTTAAAATGTATGGAAGCATTTTTTCTTAGGGGAGAATGTTCACCTCCCTCTGACGGCCCCTGGTGCTGATATCACCTGCAGCATGTTTGCAGAATGTTTTTACTTTCTCACTTCTTAGCTGGGCAACAGAGTTGCAGCAAAAATAATTACCTTCTGCTTTTGAAAACACCTTATTGTGAAGAATTTCTTCTTTCAGGATGTCAGCACTACTTCAGACAGGTTTACTTGTTGATGTTAACATTGGGAGTTTTCAGTGGGAGGTGAAGTATAATCCCAAGGAATATGATACAGAAACCAGAGGGTAGACACCAATCCCTTCTGAGCTGCTCTTTTTTCTTCCTTCTATTTTTATTTTCTCTGAATAAAATGTTTACTGATTCTCAGCTATCTTGATCAGAGACCTAGAGAACCTAATTTGCCTGAGCACAGCTTGTTGTGGGACTCCAGTTTTATTCACAAGCAGCCAAGTTTTTCTACAATCCTACTGTTAAACCCCAGAAACTTGTCCTAGTGCTTGTACTCAGATCAAGTATTCAAGGCAGGAGTTATTTCTAATCAGCTCTTGCTCCAATATCTCACTTGTCTCTGTCAAAAACCATTAAATTTTATCAAAATCAAGCATGTCTACAAACTTTTGACAGGGTTTTCTGGGACATAATTTCTGTTTTAAAATGAAGCAAATCTCTCTTGGAATAAGTGGCATTTCAGAGTTCAGGTTATTTCTCTGATATGTGAGAAACCTAGGCACATGTGTTTGTTTTAAGTCTACACTGGAGTAGGGCCTTTCTGGCTCATGTGCTTTTGGTGGAGACAAGGCTTTTTCACGAGATGTTAAAACTCTAAAAAGTTGAAGGAAAAAACTTTCAAAACACTTTTGTGAATTTTTTTATTTTTCATCCAGCTCTGCCTGTGTCCTTCAGATGATTTTATTCTCTGAAAAGAAATTGTGTGACTATTTCTAGAGCTGCTTCTGGGCTTGATAACATAATTTACTCAGTTTAGCAGAACTGAAAAAGTCTAAATTAACAAACCACTGTGCTCTGGTGCTAGGGCTAAATCAACAAATAGTGTTTTCAGTGAAGCATTGCTACTTTTTTTCTCCAAGGTTTCTTTCACTGGCAGGGTGTCAACAGGGGAAGGAGAGATATTCAATGAACAGGTCAGAGCACACCTAAAATTTTACTGTGTTACAATTTTGGAGGGCCTTTATTTCTCTCTGCCATGGGTGCTGATCACTTCCATGAGAACTGAATTTCCTACAAAGATGCCAGTTTTAATTGTGCTTTTATCACATGTAAAAAAAAATCCAACTCGGTCTCAGCAACTAACTCTTCTCAAAGGAAATACCTGTGTTCAGTCGTGTTGTCAGAGGATGCATTACAACACCCACAGCAGCATTTTGGGGATGTTGAGAGCATGAGCATGTACTGAGCACCCCCACGCAGAAGGCTGCAGCAAGAAGGGTGTTGACACGACCTGGGCAAAGCTTTCTGAGCCCTGTTGGTTTCTCTTTTCTCATTAGGGCCAAAGACAGACACCTCCTGACTTGGATGGAGCAGAACACCTCTGGGTTACCTCCCTTATTTGTTCCTGCTACTTTGCAGGTATAAAACAGCCAAACAGCCTCCTTGTGGCCTTTTTTCTTGAGCAATTAAAAATTTCTGCTATTCAATTCTTATCTAGCTGAAAAATATTTTCATTAAGAATGGGCAGAAATTCAAGATTTGTCTTGTATGGTGGGACAAGGAAACCACTGCCAAACTCTTCAACCCAAAGTTACCTGGTGAAGTGGAAATTTTTCTGATGGATCCTGTGCCATTTCAAATGACAGCAGAATTTTGGCCATAATGTTGAAGTAGTAGAATTTACTTGAAGATTTCAGTTACAACAAACCAATGGATATTTCTGCTTAATTTATGTCAAAAGTTTAGATAGATACCCCATAAAGAAATTGTCCCAAATTAAACTGGTATTACTCTCCTTTAAAGAACTATAAAATGAAATAATAGATTTAAATCAAGGTCATTTTGATGGCTTCCAGAGGAAAGCTTTGCCTGACCAATTAGCCTGTTTATGCAGCATCTTTCTCCTCTGGGCTGTAGCTTATCTCAAGCCACTTAGAGATTATGGCTGCCCAGAGCAGCAGTCTGTGGGTTTTCTCACTTCTTTTATCTCACTTCTTGAAATTGGGGAACTGCTAACTTCAGCTGGGTCTGAATATGCATGAATGATGATTGGCACACATTTTTCAATGGAAAGGAGGAGGTTAGGAAAATATGACACAAGCTCTGGAGGGCGTAGCTCTTGTGGGCTGTGTAGTGCTATCCTCCTGTCTGTTTTTAGCTCAGTTCAGTGACAGTCCCTCAAGGCAATGAATCTTCTTACTTTTATAAAAATGAGAATATTTTTGTATCCCATAATTTAAAACATTTTTCTTAGTCTTACATTATAATATATTCCTTTCGTATCATATATTTATTCAATCTCTTGAAAAAAGAAATTCTTTTCTGCTAGAAGCCCAACTGATAAAATAGTTTAGCTAGGGAATTTCAATATAGATTTTCTTGTAAAAAAATTTGGATTTTCAAGCTTTCTCTAGTGTAAGGAAATAATTCCATATTATTCCATATATATGCTCTATAACATCAAAACAAATCTGTAAGCTACCATATTACGAGAAATTAAACCAAATGTGAAGGTGACAAAGCAAATGTGGTTGCTTTTGTTATAGATGCAGCTTATATTCCATTACATGCCATGACTCTATGACTGGTAAAGTTAAAGGAAATTATAAGAATTGAGAAATGTTGCAGGAAACCTTGAAAACAGTCAGGGTTTTTGGGCGTGGATGAAGGAAACCGGAAAATAAAACCAGTGTTAAGGGGATTAAGGGGATTAATTAAGCCAGTGCTTGGGGATTGCTGGTAAACAGCAGTTGTCTTACTCAAATGTTAATATTTTCTTCATCAGACCAAGAATACACCATCTTTACTTGAAGCACAGTTGGGACCCTTTGCTGTCTTCCACGGCAGCTTGCAAAATTGCAGGATTGAGTTCTTTATGCTACGTTGACACATTATGTGACTGCTTCTCAAATGGCAAAATTGAGACAGCCAGAAATTAGTGTCTGGCTCAGGCTATTTATTTATCCTGCAAGTGTTAAACCAGCATATACCTGTCAAATCTTCCAGAATATTGAAGCTTCAGGTTTTTAAAAAATCAAAACTGCACTGAAGTTCTGAAAGGCTGTTTTATGTTCCTAAAAGTAGATGGAAAATGACAAAGTTCTGAAATTTAAAGTGCTTATTTATATGCAGTGTTTTTAGTATACATTCCATTAATTTAATAGGGTGTATTCTATGTACAAGTGATAGCTGATGTGACTGACATTACCCAGACTCCTAAGGAATATTAAATCATGAGAATAAACTAATTTAGGAAGGGAAGAGTGAGTGACTGAAGCAGTTAGACACTCCAGTAAAGATTATGTGCATAGCAAGTAGTTCAGTTAACATATGAGCTCTGACATATCAGAATCTCTGCACTGTTATCAGTTTGAGTTATGAAGTTATCAAGCACGATGGAGAAAAGACAGAAATAATGAATTGTTTTGCTTTAATGAAAGCTGGGAAAACATGACAGCACTAGTGCCACATTACTTATTTAAGAAGTCAGAGGGGAAGTTAAACATCAGCTAAAAAACAAAGAGTGTTTTTCTGCCTGAAGATTTGGTAATTTACTAAAGATGTTCAGAAGAACTGACCACAATGTTCTGAGTCAGCAACAAAGTTAAAAAATTCTGTTACGAATGATGCATATATGAGAGCTGGAAAATGCAGTGGGTCTGGTGAACAGACTGATAGAGAACACTGCAACCAGGTTAGTTTGTCATCAGAACTTGAAGACACCACAGGAGGTGCAGTGAGCAAGATATCAGAGGGTGAAAATTTACTTGACTCAGTGAGTATAATTTTATGAAGAATGGGACCTGTCACAAAAAAAATCAGCGATACCTTGTCATGCAGAGATGACAATGCTGCCTGCTGACACTATTCCAGAGTTTTTGTAAGGCCTTTGATTCAGTATCATGGTATTTGGATTTTTAACAGTCCCGTGCTGCAATGATTAGGTCCCCTTATTAAGACTTGTAATTTAATAGGCCTTCTTAAAAATACAGTGGATATTTTCTACATTGCTTAAACTCATTATTATAACTTCAGCTGGTTTTTCTTTAATAACAGAACTTAATATTGAGGCCCCTGAGGCAGAGAAACAGAAGCTTCAAAAACTTGGAGCCTTTCTGCATGTGGCCAAGGTGTTTTTGAAAGCCTGAAGCTGATGGATTATATTTTATATAAATTTGTAATTAAAAATTAAAGGGAAAATAAGGTTTTACAGTATTTCAATATTATGTTAGATAATATTGATATTATATAACTGCTAATAGCTATTGGATATTTCATGGAAATCAGTTCTTAGCTTCAGTTCTGCATTCTGGTCAAAATTTCCTATTAGATATGAAGTCAACCAGATATCTTAAGTGAAGTCTTGCTCAAGACTCTCTTCTATTTGCCAAAATACCTGCTATATTGACTTACCTTTCATCGCAAACTGCAAGAGTTGACATTTGGATGTACTCTGTCAAGTGAACACTCTTAACATCCTTGGTGTGTTGACACAAATGGTTTGACTGTGAATGGAGGAAAAGCAGTACAGAGAGCATCCTTCCCTTCGTTACAGGAAAACGCAGAGGCCAGTAAGTGACACTGAGTGCTTGAATCCTGGTGTTTCCCTACACACTGAACCACTGCTTGGGAACTTGGATGGTCAACTATTCACAAAAACCTTGCAAGTTTCTGGTATAAGATTAAAAGTGAGGTAACAAAATGGAAACATACTTTATATGACTTGTTAACAGGTTGAGACACATTCATTTGTAGGATACTGCTCTGTACATTTTTCTGAAGAAAACATAGATCAGTGCAGAAAAAACAATTTTTTTCTCAGCATTTTCTATGCAACAGTAGCCTGTTGCGATCCTTTTCCCCATGCATCAATCATCTTAGAATATTTTTATTTTACATCCATACTATGTATGTTTAGAAGCTGCATAACAAACGATCAGTATACGTTCTTGTTTATAGTACACCAGCTGGCAGGATTTATAAAGGTCTGCCTGATCCATGTTGATTTGTAAAACAGTGACTTTACTTTGTCGTGCTGCTTAGTCTTCAAGGTGTTACTATCATATGCGAAAGGCAAAACAGATTTCAGGGTAGTGACATGCTTCAGTAATAAATCTGTTATTTAATTGTTTGGTATTCTAAACAGCCTTTTTACTGACAAGTTTTAAGATTTAATTCAGAAACCCCTTGTGGACCACCACAGATTCATAAAAGAACATGGTGCTGAAGAACAACACTGGGAAGATGCTGGCAAAGGCAACAACTTTTATTAAAACTGAACAAGAACATTGCACCAACATTTGCTATCTGTCATACAAGAACCTGTTGGGCTTATCCTTTGCTCACTGAAAACAAAAAGTTTCAACAGCACTATCTAATGTGCTTCAGAGATTTCTTAAATGCAAAATGTCATCTCTGAAGGTCAAACTTCAGAGAGGAAAGATTTATTAAAATCTTTTGTCTGAATCACTGAGTAAAATCTCTGATTATGTCCACAGTAATGCAAGCATGGTTATTTACCTCCTCTTGCTTTCTTTTGTTGTTCATTTCTCGTGTTTGGCAAACATTTGAAATCATTTTGATAAAATCGCAGATAAGTTGGGAAATGTCGTCTTGGTCACCCTGAAATGTGGAGCTTACAATCCGGTGCTCGTTGAGGGAGCACTGAAAGAAGCAGAAACTCTTCACGCACTGAAAGAAGCAGGAGACTCTCTTAAGCAGGTCCAGCCTGCCCCAGCTACTCCCAGAGTGGCTTGTGTCAGCTGCCTGCCTACCTCTGTCATGCTTTTCTGAAATGCTTGAGTCAGTCAGAGGGGGAGAGAAAGAAGTGACTCACGAATCTCACCTCAAGCACAGTCCTTTTGAGAGGTTAGGGCATCCTGGTGTCATCCACAGCCCCTGAGGCTGAGATAGGCATCTTTTGGCCTCTCTTCCCCAAACATTTATGTTCTTTAACTTGCAAATATTTTTCAGGAGATGATTCTAGTTAGTAGACTCAGATGCTGTATGAAGATGCATATATTTACCTATTTTAAATGAATATGTAATAACAATAGAATTCTAGAATGCAGTTCTATTTTAAAATACGCAATGATAAGTTCTGAATTTCTTTGGAATATGTAGATCCTTCATATAACTTTTAAAACTTCTAATTTGTAAAGATCTTTTTTTTTCCATAGGATGCAATTAATGTACAAAACTAAAGAGCAATATATGTATAAATAAGATAACCTAACCATGTTAAAATGATTGTCTTTAAAATATTTCCAGAAAGAGTTAGCAGTGAATGTTCTCCTGGAAGTCAGTACCAATCATTAAGTTAGAAAAAATAAGATGTCTACGACTTGCAGCGAGGTGTAGCCTATTTGTAACACCTGTTTGGCAGAAGAGGCTAGCACAGTGAAGTTCCCTCAGAATATAACATGCCTGAAGGGGTTTTCACTTTGGAAAAGAATGTGCGAAGGACGCTCTGTTTCAACAGGTCCTCTCCTTGCTTGTATTCAGGACCTCACCTGCTCACTTGATCAAAAACTAATCTATATTTTTACTTTGTTTTCTACACTTGAAAGGGATTGAAATGGATTCTAGTTCACCTTGCACATCAGCAGAATAGCCCTTCAAATAAGGCCTATTATTTCTGAGTAAAAACGGTGTTATTGTGCACAGGGTTTGTGGTCCATCCAGTCCAAATTGCTACCACAAGCTTCTCCACTTCTCTTCTTGGGTAACTGATTAACTATGTCTTTACCATAAAAATTTATAGTGTCTTCTTCCTTCCACTTCTGACATTTGCGACAGAGAAAATTTACCCGCTCCAAAATTCTGAATTCATCCTTTGCACCTGTATTTAAGGGATTTAATGTCTGCAAGCTGGAAAGCCAACATTAGCTTGGTTACTGTGGTAACAGACTCATTTTCAGCAGCCTGTAATGAATGCTGCTAGAAGCAGCGCTGCTATTCTTGAATTTTATTTATGCAAATGTGTTTTAAACACCTCTCTCCCATATCATATCTCCTGCTAATAATCTCCAAGTACGAAGGTACTGGTATTTGAGGCTTTCTCATAAAGTTCAGGTTTCAGTGTGATGATGCATTTGAGTAAAGTAAACTCGGATGTTTCTGCAGAAGTCTGGCCTATCACCCCAGCTGATACCATACTGAAAGTCTACCCTCAGAACTGGGTACCTCAGTGAAGCCTTGTTCCGCTTGTCTGTTTTACAGAAACTTGTAGATAAAAAAACCTTATGGCTTCTTGGTTTTTATCCACATTTTTTGAGAGACCGAAGGAACCTGCCCATCAATGCCTTTGAAACTGGATGTATATCTCAGTTTAATAATTATGTTGTTGGAGATGGGAACATTTTTCCCTGGATTTCTTGTAAAGCAATAAAAACTCTTTAAATACATCACAAAAAGCCCAAACAAAAAAACCCAAAAAATATATTGAAAGGATTGCTCATCATTTATAAATCTGCCAGTACCTTTATGGGATGCTTTTGTTTTCACTCTCAGTGCTTGGCTCTCTTTGGAGTTAAGTTTTCACAAATATATTATTTTCACACATTTATCCATTTGGAAAACACAGTATTACCAAGGCTTGCTGGGCTGTTCTTTGTTCTGACTGTTGACCTCTCTGCTTTGGATCCATTTCCCCGTCTGCTTCTTTTCCATTAAGGGAAGATGGTCTTAACATGAAATGTTTTCCCATTTCAGTGTTTCCCTCTCCCCCCTGCATGAAGTCACCAGCTTTTTTCTAAGTTCACTTATGCCAAAACCTAGTGACTACATTCTGTAGGTATAGCCACCTTGAAACAAGAACCAAATATGTTAGTAACAAGAGACAAAATTAGTATAGCACTTAAAACAGGATAAAAAATAATTTACAATATTTGTTGACCACTAGGCCTTTCTTAGAGAGACTAACTTATTTTCACTGCAGAACAGCTGAATAAGGGAAATAAAACCAGCATAACTGTCAGTGTCATAATTACTTTCCAATATGGGAACAAACCTTAAGGGATTTATACAAAGATTACAGAAAGTTAATTATGAGAGCATGATGTAGAAATGAAATACAGATGCCTGCATGAAATTAGTTTGTTGCTCAGAAGAACTTTGGAGGATGTTCTCTACCCTGTGACCAATAACTTCTGCATGAACTCAGAATGACACAAGCCTGGCCCTCAGGCAGAGGGAGGATGGGGCTGATATGATGGTTCACCACAATTACTCAACCTTTAAATGACAAACCTACCAGAAGTGCTAGTAGCACCACTATGTTTTCCCTGCCTGCTGTGAAAAATGCTTTCTATAACTTGGAAGGATTATCACAGGAGTATTTCTCCCTTGTATAAGTACGTTGTCTCCACTGACTGCACCTGAAAACAAGCTATGAGAAAGTATATAAAAAAGATATGTTTGAATTTGAGCAGAGGGGTCTCCAGGGTCAACCTCAGCTCACCTTCTCTCTTTCACATTGCAGTGCTTCTCTCAGAGTTTGTAAGTACAGTAGGAGGGAGGGACCAAAGCAGCAATGGCTGTATCAGAGTACTGCTTATCACCACAGTATGATACTCACTAAATTCAGGTTTTCTATTCAGTACAGGGATGGGTTTTTTCACTCTCTTGCTTCTCTCCTGGAAATCTCTAGTAACGTTTCTTCCCACTTGCTGCTCCACTTAGGAGGTAATAATGTGCTAGTTTTACCAGAAACACACAGGACATTCAAACAAAATTGAGCCCCTTTTTTTATTCTGGAATCATAGTCTATACTTTAAAGCGCTGCTAGACATTTGTCAGAAACGAGGATCAGACATCTTATTCTGTAACATCATCTCACTATCTGTCCTCTGAGATTCACATTTTAAATTTTCTAGTTGAAAGGCAAATATACTTACCAAATAGTCTTTTTCTTGGATGGGAGGATTTTTAGCTAATCCTGAAGCAACAAATTGTCAAAAATTTCTCAACTGCTCAATGCTGTGCTGCAGTATGTGTGGATTACAAAGGCTAAACTGCTGTTGTGTTCAGCTTTTTTGCAGCAGGTGATGCTTGCAGGGGGCAAGCACACAAGTGCAGTGATTTGGCATGGCTGGCACTGCATCACAGAGGGTTCATCAGAGAGAATGATCTGTGGTAGCTCCTGTGCCCCTGCAGTAGTGCTCATACACATGCTCTGCAAAGTACTATGGCCTACCAGCTCAAACAACTTTTAAAATTCATGGAATAGTGTACGAGGGTCTGTTTTTATATTTACAGCAGAGAAATGATGGGTGTCAGCCCTAGAGGGCTCGCACAGCTCTGTGATAAATTGCTGGTGAGAGCAGAGGCCTAACAGGGGTTTCATGTGCACGTAGAGAGCAGCAGAAAATGCAGCAGCCGTGCTCTCACTTGGAGAGATCAGTGAAAAGGCACGGGGTGAACAGATGTCTCTGGCTTCTGCAGGCTTTTGCTAAGGTCCTCAGTCAGACTGTTCGGGACTGAATCTGCCCAGAGAGCTTGGCACAAAGCAGGCTGTGCCAGAGCGAGCTGTGCTCGCTCTGCTTGTGCTTCATCACTGGCCAGGAGGGGCCAAGTCCTGCCTGACAGGAGGCACCAGGGGCTACAGCTTCTGCCTTTCTGCTGTTCTCATTCATTTTTGTTTCACTGATGATGCTGTTGTCTGCGCTTATGACACAGATTGTGTAAAGCTGTGATTGAGTCATGGGAGATGTTTTCCCATGCCCAGAAACGGAGAGGCTGGAGCAGGGCAGACTCCAGGCCTGCATCAGCGCTTCTTAACTGAGGCTAGTTTTGGTTCACGTTCAAAATTTTGAATTTTATTCAGAGACAGAACACAGTCTAATCTTGTTCTGCTGCTTTCATGGCCTTGCCAGACTGCTTTGTATTGCATATAAAAAGCTAAAAACCTGCATTTAACGTGTGATTCCTCAGATAAGCTATCTGAAAGCACACTGCTGCAAAGTTGAATAGACGGTGAGGTTCATGTTGTAAATTATGCTGTTCTTCTACTCAAAACAGAGATTTCTATCAGGATGTGAAGGGAATAGGGAGTTTTTGAAATATTCTTAAACATTTTAAATTTATAACAATCTTAAAAATACTGTGCTTTAGGGAGTATAAATATCTGGGGGGGATAACGAAAATGTCGGCAATAAATGTGTTTGAAAATTATGAATTTGAGTACAATCCTGTGCATGTCCCCAGCTACTCTGGTGTGATTAATGTAATCTTGATGTGGAATTGGGATAGGGAAAAGAAAATAAAGATACTTCTCCTTACATGTGTCCATTAACAGAACATTTATTTATTCCTATTAGTAGGCTATCTCTATTTCCCTCCTTCCATCTACAGAAAAGTACTTCAGGGAACAATTAAAAGCATTTGACTTCCCCTTGTGTGTTGTTCAGCAATAAATTAATTAATTTTTCCAATACCTCTGTCAGTTAACTATTTTAAGTTCAAAGCCAAAGCTCAGTCAAACATCTCAGCTTATTTTCTTCGAGAAAAGAATGAAAGGGGAGTTTGTTTCCTTGCTAATAAATTTAAAAAGAGATTGTAGCTGTTTTTATTTCAGATCCCCAAGTCACTTCTGAGGATGAAATAATTTTATAGTACTGGTATAATGAGTAAGGGAAATTTTGATAGTTTTGCAGAGGTTTCTTTGGGTCATTGATAGCAAGAGGGCATGGAGTCTGGTATTTTTGTGGGGTTTTGTTTGTTTGCTGTTTTGTTTTTTTCTAGCTTATTTTTAACTAGTATTGATAGAATGTGCTTAGCACTGAAATCCGTTTTCGCCACTGCTGTATCAGGATGACCCCACTCAGGATTGGCCTGTGAAAATCTTACAGCATCTCTTGCAGTCGTCTCCAGTTCATACTGCAAATAGATATCCATGTAGACCTCCTTCTGCTTTAGTAGGTCTCAGTGACATGATTTATTCCTAAGCACCCTTGCTTTAAGAAGATGGTCTTGGGTCACCATTGGTCGCCACTCATCCCAAAAAGAAGCATCAGCAGTGAATCCTGCAGGACTACCTAGCTAGGCACATTTAGTGTGTGGGGCACTATATCACAAGAGCCAGTTTGAGTTTCACTACAAGGCTGTGAAGCACTGGGACATGGTCACAGCTTCTAGACAGAGATGGAGGAGTAGGACGGGTAGCCGTAGAGCTCCTAATGACATATTGCAGAACCAGTGCAGCGTGAAAGCTACAATTACTTCTGTGTACTGGGAAGAAATCCTCATGGGTATTTGCTTCCTGCAACATCCAGGGCCTTCTGTCTCCAGTGACATATCTGTTGTCCTGGCTGCCAAGGGTCACATGAAACTTCCTCTAATGGACACCAAAGCATTCCATTGCCCAGCAGAATGAATTGTGCAGGCAGCAGTTTTCTCATGAAACCTTGTTGTGTTACAGAAGCCTGTGGCATAACTAATACCAGCCTGTTGCAAGTTGCAGGAACAGCTGTAATATTTAAATTCAGACACTACTCGATATCAAATTTTCAAAGGAATGAAAAAAGTTGCTAGCTTTCAATATTAACAATTTCCTGTATTTCTCTCTTTTCATGGTGAAGAATTCCTTCATAGTAACACAGAACCATCATGCTTTTTATTTAAACAACTGAGAGCACAAATTTGTCAGCAGTGAGAATAAACATTAAAGTGTCAGGCCTCCACTGCAAAAACTGACCACTGAAAAAAAAGAAAAATTGTGTTTTTTATGGTTAAGCCTTTTTTCGCCCCAATTCCAGGTTTTCTGGTGATAAAACAGTATGTATTTATAAGGCAGTAATAACCCTCTGCTTAATGGCAGGGTATACTTGAAGAAAAAGATAATTTATTATTAATACATTTTCTAATGAGCTGTATTCCATAGGGAAATTGAGCCTGGAAATGAGAACGATTGATAAAAGACTGTTGCATTTTCTCTACCAAAAAAGAAAAATGAAATATGTATGTAAAAGACACAAAAATGGGACTGGTTTAAAAATAGGGTGATTTTGTTCGAAGGCATTTGCTGCCTCCCTCTGCTGTTTATTTTATTTTAGGATGCGTTCCACAGTTTTCACCCTCACCTTCTAGAACTTGTACATCTCTTTAAAGCAAATTGTTGTAAAGCATATTTAGTGTTTCGAGTATTAATACCAAGCTACATTATTCATTGAAATTTCTACTAGCATCCAGTAAGTGATTTAAAGGAATACTAACTCAAATCTGCTCCTTTCAAAATATCACACATTTTACATTTCAAGTACCTCATTGTATAGCATTTTGATCAGGTTTTGTCATCTTGGGAGGGTTATTGGGGGGATTTTGTTCGTTATCTTTTGTTCTGAGAGAAGGGAAACATCTGTGGCCAAGCAATCAGGGAGAACTGCAAAGCTCTCCATGTGCAGAGTGTTCTCTAAAGCTTATTTGGATGTGTTAGGATCCTTCCACTACTGGTTTTGGTTCAGCATGCTGGCCAATGGGATGTACACATGACAGTGTCCAGCTCATGCTTTACCACTGTTACTTGTATTCTTTGTAACTGGGGTTTTTTTTATATTTGATTATTTCTATTGAGCTGTCTTGGTCTGTTTTGCTGAAAGCAACACTGACTTTTGCTGTTCTAAAGCAAATAACTCTTGTGAACAACCTCCTGATGGGCCTTAAAATATACTGGCATATGATCAGCTGCAAAAGTCTCATTGCTGGCTGTGGGAGCACAAGTGTCCTTCATGCACGCTCCTCATGCTTCCTGGTTCAGACTTGTGCTGCGAAGAGGCAGGAGAGGCAGGCTGAGGTCCTCTGTGCTTCCCTGCTGCCACTCAAGGCACCCAGGCTCGTGCCACACAGCACAGTGATGGCTTCTGCAGAGACCAGAGCTGTGCTGACTTTCTTTCCTAGGTGGGGATTTGCTGTTTGGGATTGATTATCTTAATTATATTGATATAGTCATCTAACAGCAGGTATGTAGGCAGCAATAAGTAGCATGTTCAAATTTACTTGTTCAAATCAAATGTTCATCCAACTCTTGTTTGCCATCACTCAGTAATAGACATTTGGGAAACAATAAGAACAGGGTGAGCAGGTAAGGATGCTTTTTCCAGAAAGTAGTTTTCCAGTAACAGAAAGCAGGATCTTACTGAGTCAGAGGCACTATATTTTTATTAATTTGACTCAGAAATTTTGCCTGAGAACTGGTCAAATAAATTTTCAAGTTTGTTTATGCCTTGTGGTTCAGAGCTTGACCCTGAGATTTTGTTTCTTTCATGCCTGCCCTCTCACAGCTTCAGCTGGTGTCAGAGTTCTCATGTACTTGCTCTCTTTATATGATCTCTATGGCACTTCTGATTTTACAGAAAACTCTTAAAGTTCCCCAGCCACAGCACTATTGCTCTAGATGCTGATCCTAGTTTATGCAACACTTCTAGGTAAAACAATTAAAATGTTGTTTTTTTTCTAGCATTTCCCAACATTTTTCAACAGAATCTATTCTGAACTTTTACCTAAAAACCGAAATGTGTTATGGGAATGAAAGCAACCAATGTCTGAGTTTGGTGATTTTTTTTCCTTTACTGTATCAGCTGTTTCCTGGATCTGACTAATGCTTTTGTGCATTTTCTTTAAAAGAAAAAACACAAACATCATCATATTCTACCAGCCCCACCCAACCTGCCCCCTCTGCCCCCCCTGCCAAAAAGAAAATTGCCCATCTATTCCAAGCAAATCTTCCTAAATTTCATTTTCCTTGTATGTGACCTGAATTTTTGGCTGCATAATTAGGAAAAAATAAAATATTGGCTTTACTTTTATAGTTCTACATGTATGTATGAGAGTGCATGAATAATAACAATTTTTTTAAAGCAGTTGCTATGGAAAACAGTTTTGTGTGGTGAATCATACTTTGACTTTTGTTGAATAAAGTCATCCTACTTATTTTATAATAACTTTAATTACAAGTATTTGTTGAAAATTAAAATGGTTAAGACGTAAGATGTATGTTTAAGTGAATACACTTTAAAGAAGATGCTTTTTTTGTTGTCCATTGGATGATGTGTGACATTTTTAATGCCATTCCATAAAAGAAAATATATCATAGTATCATAGAATAGCAGGTTGGAAGGGACCTTACAGATCATCTGATCCAAATTTCTTGGTGAAAGCACAATATAGATAAGATGTTCCAGCACCCTGTCCGGGCAAATCTCAACAGCGCTCAATGCTGGGGAATCCACTTCCCTAGGGAAACTATTCCAACGGCTGACTGTTCTCAATGTCAAAAAGTTTAATCTTCTGTCCAATTGGAATCTCCCCAGGGGTAATTTGTACCCATTCCCCCTCAGCTTTTCCATGTGACTATTTGTAAAAAGGGAATCTCTCCCTTCCTCTTAGTCACCCTTTAAATAATGGAACATGGTAATGAGGTGTCCCCTAAGCACTCCTTTCTCAAGACTGAACAACCCCAGTTCTCCCAGCCTTTCTTCACGTGGGAGGCTTCCCAGTCCTCTGATCATCCTTGATATAAAACCTTTTGAAGTATAAGTGGTATGTAGGAAAAGTTGGGAGGGGTGGTTTCCCTGTCCATAAGACATGTCAAAATTTAAACGCATTCTCTTCTGCAGCAGGGCTGAATGACTGGGGATGAGCTAACAGGCACGTGCATGTGTCTCAGAATAGCTAATCACCCAGTTAAGACATAACTGCAATTTGTTTGCCATTTTACTATATTTAGTCATTGGACCAAAAAAAGCCTGATAATCAATATTCACTGGGGTACAGAGAGAAAGGTTAAAAGGTTTTGCAGCCAGTGGATCTTAAATGGGGTCTCCATATGCCAAGTGCTGCACTTACTGAGGATGTGATTCAAATACTTCTCCAGTACGCCTTTCCCCCCTTTTTTTTTTCCTTTCCTCTTCCCATTAAAAAAATCCATTCTTGTGAAAAGTGACAAATATATTCCAGCTAAATATTTAGATTTGGCAAAATGATTATTTTGACACCTTTTCACATCTTCTTCATCTCTCTCTCTCTTTTTTTTTTAATTTAGTTTTAAAAAGACAATATCACTGTGCACTTCATGAAGAAATTGCTGATAGGCTGCTTTTAGACCACTAAGTGAAACACATAGGTAGTAGGAGAAAGCTCCTAATTTCAATTAACATTCCTGAACAGGAGCTAAAATAGTTTAAATAAAAACAGTAACAAGGAGTAGAAAGTTGTCATAGCAGACTAGTGTTTTGCAAGTCAATTTATGGTAAATAAACATTTAAATCTTTATTAATTATTTTTTCATTCCACATCAGTTCCCTTTACTGATTTTAGCATCAAATCTGGCATATGTAACCTTCAGAGAAAGGACAAAAAAGACAGAATCTGACATAGCCATCTTCACACCTATTCCTTCCTCTGTATACACTTTTTCTTTATTGAAGTTGTTCCATGGAAAGCTTGACATTTGCAGCAGGAATAAAATATAAGAACTGTTAAAAGAAGCTGCTATTCCTTTTGGCCTGTTAATTCTTTTTTTACTCATGTATGTTATAAAAATTTTAGTAAGTAACTGGTCATTATGCATATGGGAAATTTAAATTGTCCTAACACATGCACGTGAATAAAACAAGAAATTCCTGGCAGTATTAGATGTAATTCAGCATCTGAACTGCAGAAAGCCTGTGACTTAATTTCATCTAAGGGATAAACTAACTCCAGGTCTTGAAAGAATTTAGTCTTTGTCCTACTCCCTTACTTAGGGAACTGTTCTTTACAACCAGAAAAAATAAACAACCGAAAATATCACATATAGTTTCCACTTTACTCTTTTCACGTTTTAGCCGTTTTTGCATTTTCTTCAGTGTCCTTTTCCAAGTGTTATTTATATGAAATGAAGAGATAACAACAAAAAATGTTGCCTCTGTTATTTGCTATCTGTCTGGAATCTGAACACATTTGTCTTCCCCTGGATTGTCCCTATAAATCTTCACGATTCTTGTCCTACCCATCCCAAGCCTATCATGGCTTTCCTTTATGAGTCCTAAAAATTGCATAAAATCTGTAAGGAATGGCAAACTGAGACTGGAACTCTGACCCTTACACCTTCTAATTTCATGCCCTTCCTGATGTTCTTCACATTATTCTTGTTTCAGATAGCTCTCCTCTGTGTCATTTATTTTTCTCTCGTTAGCAGGAGAAAAACTTTTTGTGATAATTAGTGATGCTTGGTTTCAAGTCTTCAAATAGGATATATCTCAGTGGTCTAATAGCAATTGGATTTCTTGTCTCAGTATATTGCCTTATTATTCTAATTCCTATTTCAGCCCAAGCTGAAATTAAAAAAAAAAAAAAAGGAATGAAGCATTATGGAAATAAATAACTGTGATGCATTGGCTTTACCTTGAAAATTTGTAAAGTTAAGCAGATACAATTACTTGCATCCAAGTTAATCCAATGAGTTAGATTAACAGAATTTGTATTAATTAATTTCTAGATTAACAGAATGTGTATTAATTAATCTGTATACAGGAAGAAAACAGAAGATTATACAAAGTAAATTCCATTTTGCCTTTGTGTGTTTGTTTTATGTGAACTCTTTAGTGAATAATATATTTTTAATATTTGTAAATGATTCAGCAGTAAGTATTATGTATTACCTAATAACCTGAAAAAGCTGATCTTACAATTTGCTGAATTTTATGAGTATAGTTTGGGGTCCTTGTTTTTATTTCCAAATTAAATTTCTTCAACTGTAAGTAAGTAAAAAGGAGTACTAGTGGGTGTTATTTCTTTTTTAACAGCCCTTGTATGTATTGATCAGGATTGTTTCACTCTTATGGCAGTATCAGTAATATATCTTCTGTTGCAGATTATTGAATTTTTCTCAGAGCTCTCTTTTGTGTCCTAATATTTTGTAAATGTAATTAAAAAGGTACAATTGTTATGTACCTTAGGGTGTTTTGCAGGTTTGTTATTTTACTAGTGCATTTAGAAGAAAACCAGAATAGCTTGTTGGGAAACTTCTTTAGTTCTAGTTACACTTCTTATTCAACATTATCTAGAGGAATTTAAAACTTTGGCTGTGGTGATAAAACCATAATACCACTTTTGGCGCAAATTCAGTGGAGTGGGACAAAGTGTGGAAATTAACAAAAAGATGGTGGAGCAACAAAAAGATGGTGGAGCAACACAGAGGAGATGGAGTGTGGGTACTTTGATTAATTGTTTTGATTGGTGGCTTTCCCCAGCACACACCTCACCTGAATCATAGTGGTTTAGTGGAGATGAGGCATTGAATAAAGCTGTAAGCATGTTCAGTGGAATACGATCTTAATTTTTATCATTCATGTTGTTTAGGACTTCTTTATGGGAAAAAATGCTGAACCATTGGGTATGGAAAATAATTGTTCTTATGAGACAACGGCTGACAGAAACGTTTGTAATTTCCAAAGGCTCATCCAGAAACTAGCTCTAGCTGAAAATGCATTTTTTAAAAGTTTAAATTCTCAATGCCTCTATATTATGTATACTCAATTTGACAAGAGAGACAAAGATACAGGTTAATGCAATGCTTTTGCTCTAACAGAGCATCTGAATGTTGGTAGGTTGGTAGGTTTCTGAAAACACTTGTCTTCATTAGATGGTGTTCTTTGCTTTGTCTATCACATCTCAGAGGATTAATATCAAATTTTTTATCAGAAATATGATTATTTTATGGATATAAATGGGAATTCATAGAATTATGGAAACATAGAATGGTGTGGTTTGGAAGGGACCTTAAAAATCATCTAGTTCCAACCCCACTGTCAACAGGCAGAGACACCTTCCACTAGACCAGGTTGCTCAAACTTGTATCAATTAAAAAAAACCAAAAAACAAACCCAAAACATTAAAGCCTAACTTTCTCGAATGCTTTGTGTTTCTAATAATAGTGTGGATATATATCTCTATAGATATATGGGTAAATGTTTATATACTGCAGATAAAATGATAGTGGTTTACAAAGTAGCCAAGACTTTTTTTCAGGGTCCGCCTGAACGTTGTATCTACATTCTGCTAAACCTTGTCAAGCCTCTGTCTGGTGAAGTTGTCAAAAGACAAGGGATTCAGCCAGGATCTGCTTTGTAGTACCCTTTCCTATGTGCCCAGTGACTGCTGTATACATCCAACATTCTGAAAAGACTTTTCTGGTCCGAAAAAAATTTTGGATGAAATTAATTTTTATTTCTTGGTGTGCTGTTCCCTCTCTCTTTGCCAAAAAGTAGTTGGGATGCAACACAGGAAAAAATAGGAGTTAGAGGTATTTTTAGTGAAAGCAGCCATATACATTGTCAAGAGCATGGACTGCCAGAACAGCATGAGGTTTTCAGCAGCAAAAATTTGTATGCTTAAAGTCATAATTTGTATGCTTAAAGTGCATAAAGGACAGCGTGCTTTCCCTTACATGCACACTCAGAACAGCCAGTAAAAGGTTTTTTTTTAATTGCAAAATACTCATTTGTAAGTAACATTTATAAGCCTATTTTTTGAGGAGACAAAAAGCCATGAAACTTTCGAAAATATAGGAATAACCTGATTTTGAGGACCTCTCTCATGATGGTATTTATAGATATTTGTATTTGTAGGACATATAAAAATATTTATAGGTACTTCTAGAACACACTAGTAAAAACCCCCCGAAGCTGGTTTTTTTTGGAGTTTTTCCTAATTATGTGTTTTCTGAGATTTTTGCCTTTAACCATGTTGAGCACCATTCTTTCCTACCATTTCATCCCTTCCTTTCTCTGTTTCTTTACACCTGAAAATATATTTTTTTCAGATGCAACTGCACAAGACTGTTTTATATACAGCATTGTAGTCTCATGAGCAAAATCTGGCTTTATTGCAAAGCTTAAAAAGTGTTTTCTCTGGCTTCTCACAGTAGCTGCACGACTGTATGACCTGTAGGAGATTAGCCTCTGATTTTTCTCTTTCGTCTGATTTTTTTACATATTATGGTATATAGATGAGTAACTGTAAGTTTGAATTACCGTAATTTTTCTTCATTCAGCACCATATACATTTAGATGAAATGCCTAATACTTCAATTACATGACTGAAAACAGGTTCACAAGCATTTTTAACAAGCTTTTTGTAGTTTTTCTGAAAGCGCTCAATCATTTCTATTTAATTACTTGCTCTGAGTTTGTTCCAAAGTTTTATTAACTAAAATTAATCTCCTTAGTTACATAAATCATCATCTCTCAATTTTTGCTCCAGTGTTAAAGTAGATATTTCACATCTATTCCTTGTAATCTCATACTGTATATGCAACAAGGCAAAATTCTGAGGCAGTAAATTCCATGTATTAGTGCATACAAAAGTATGCGTGTTTACATACATAAATTGGGCTTGTGACATCATGGCTTGTGTTTTTCCACCATCACAACGTGCAAGTCTCCTGTTCCTAGCACGTGGTGTTCTTTTCCCCGTTTCCTGAGCAGAGACACCAGGCGAGGGGGCGTACGAAGCTGGGTGGATGCAGTCAAAGAGGAGGCTGGAGAGACCACAGAGCAACCCCCGCACTTTGCGCAGCCCATTGTCATGTCTATTCTCATGAATTTATCATTGGCACTTCCCTGGCCAGATAAGAGTGATTTATTCCAAACCCTGTTATCAACGGGGCTTTTATTTTAGTGTTTCCAAGTTTATCTGATATCAGTAACCATATCTCTACTTATCAGGGACAAAACCATCAGTTAATGTGAAAATGTAAGCACCATGCTGGCAGTGCTGAATTTATAATATTGCTTGCAGTTCTCTTCTGAATGATGTTACAAAACCCCACACAAATGGTGTATAAAAGGCGCAGTTACTGTGGAAGACAAACAGTGATTTACTGCTGCGCGCCGTGGTGTTTTCACTCATTGTGGGGAATAGCTGGGTGTTGTGGTTTCCTGAAATGCTGGGATGCATTTGAAAAGTTTCAGACTTTAATGGTAAGACGAATAATAATATTGAGTCACAAAACTGAAGGTGGGGAATCTTAGAAATACAAATATAGATAAAATTGCACATGGGAATTTCTGATATTACCTAGGCGTTGAGACTTCTGTTTAAATTCAGGATGTGTTGCTTTCTCCGTAGACATTGCAGGTAATACATGTTTCTGGTAATACAGATGGGTGCAATAAATAATGGTTCCAATTTCAGAGAATCTGTTATACTTACCAAAAGTGTTCTCATGAAAACATTATTTACAGAGTATAATTAACCTCCTGCCTTTTCAGGTTCCTGCTGCATACAAGTAACTGAAACAAATAGCTGTTTTATAATTGTCTTCCTGCACTTTCTTCCCTCTCATTCGTCTTAAAAAGTTATCACAATTTTTGCCGTTTTATGTATCCTATATTATTTGCAAAATTTTACTTTTATGTTGATTTTACTCAAATCTGAAGATCATTTTGTTTGGTCATAATTGCGAGGAATTTGAGAATACAGTGGCTGAGAGACTTGCGCAGAGTTTCACCCTCTTATTATTGCAGGCAGTACTGCTATCCATTTTTAAATTTTTCCACGTCAGAAACTGATATTTTTTCTTCTTTTCCACTACTCTTCTTAGTAAGGTGTTCTAAAATATCACTAGTCTGGTATTTAAAAGATCGGGGGCTTTTGTCTCCACAGTTCATTTGCTCCTCCATAACTTAGGTTCATATATTCTTCAGCCAATTGGTTTGTAATTTTTACCGAAGTAAAGTTTAAAATTTCAAATATTTAGGGAGAGTCATATTTTTCACAAAATCAAATCCTTGTTTACCGTAAGAGTAACTAAACTCTCGACTGATTTTAATTTAAAAATAAAGCCTCAAAATATTTTTTTAAATTTTGTATTTAATACAAGTGTTCAGTCTTCTCACTTTTAGTGTCCAATCCATGGTACAGCACAGAGTTACAGCCCAAAACAAACAGCATATCTGCTTTTTTTGCAATGATATCTAACTTAAATATTTTGCCTGAACATGAATGTCCTCCGTGAAGTCTTTAGGTGGACCAAAGTTGTCACGTTAGTGCTGCTATTTTGACTGAGCTTGCTGGGCATCTTCAGATTTGCCTTCCCAGTTCTGGTTTCTAGGAGAGATTTAAAGACTGAAAAAAACCCACATCTGTGGGAGGGGAGAAAGGCGAATAAGAAATAGGTTGGTGAGCTTAAACAAGATGATGGAAAAGCTGTAAAAAGACGGAAGGATGAAAGAGAAGCGGTTTATAAAGACAGCAAGAATGACAACAGTCATGCCCACTCCCCATCACAAAAAAATCCAGTGAAAACTGAGTAAAGAGATTTATTATGTCATTTATCTTGCACCGTTTGTCAATTATCAACAAATACTTGCTAATAAAGATACTATTCCTGCATATCTTTTAACTCTCCATCACTGCAGAGGGGGAAAATCCTGGTAGTGATGTGCATAAGAGCTGTGCCCAACACCCCAGATTTGGCTAACATTGATGGGTCTGATTTCTGCTGTCCTAGTGCCTCTTGCTGCTTCTTTTCCTGACCCTAAGCAGCCTCAGGGCAAGTTTCAGGGAGAGCTAAGCCCTCTGATAACTCCTGGTCCAGCAAGAGAATGAAAGAGATGCGGACAAGGAATTAGCAGAGCTCTGGAGGGTGAAGAAGAACTTAGATGTTTTTTACTGTGAAGGTGGTTCTTAGACAGTGGTCTCCCCAGCTGCAAAGCAGTGGATTCATACTGGAATTTGGAGCCAAGGCTTTTAAGGAATTTACAGGGATGAAAAATTTACCCTGATTGGTAGTGTCTAATCATTTTATATTTTGGAATGTGCTCAGGAGTGCTACTTGTTGTGGCTGCTGTGCAGAAATATAGCTGACTGGTTACACCCCTTGAACTCTTATCTCATCATTTCAGACATGATACCTGAGTATTTTCTCTCAAATTACTTTGGATGGTGAACACTCAATGTCCATTTTGGAATTTGACTAGTAGTATGTCTTTATAGCATATAAAGTAAATGTTCTTATGAGAATAAAATATTTGATTTCTTCTTTTTCTTCCTGGTTGCTATTTTTCATGTGGGTGGGGATAGCATAATTGTAGATGTGTTTAGTTTTTATCACATGCTTTGACGAGAATGAAAAGCTAAATTTTTTTTTACCTTTATTCTATTAATAGTGAATTTATAATACCTGGGTAACTTTCACTCTGTAGTAAATTGATTCCATCCATAGTAAAATTACACATTTTTTTAAGCTTCATTAAATACCTTGTATTTTTGTTTTTCCTAGAAAGAAGACTTCTTTAACCCTCAATCCATTAGAAGAATTTTACAGATAATACAATCTCTTGGCTTTTGTTTAGTTGGGATTTTCGGGAAGTGGGATTAAGAGGTGTCCTAAATGAAAACATAAGGAGGTATCACTTCTATCACTTTGTTTGAGTAGATTTTCTTAGAAAGAGTAACTTGCTAGGATGCATTTGAGCCCAAGTGAAGAAGAGAACAGTTATGAAAGCTGAAGGTGTATGTACAGAAGGAAACATTTTGTGAGTGCTCTTTGGCATTGAACTGTAAACCATGCTTAGCACTGTGAGAAACATGGCAAATAGTCAAAATTCTTCAAACAGAGCAAGTTCTCCCAACTGCTAATAACAGCAACAACAAAAAAATAATCTGACAGGCTGCTGAAGTTCTACTTCAGAAATCCCATATAAGAGGCTCTATGAGGCTGACAAAGTTGCATTCACATGCTTCAAGTGACTTAACATGTGGTAGTTTCACAGTGGGCTGAGTTTGTCCCATGTGAGGACACCACGTCCAGAAGGTTTAGTGTTCTTGTACATAGAGTCTCCTTGAAGTGTGGCAGCATCATCTCTCTGTGTCAATAACAGCTGATTTCCTCTTGTCTCAGTTCAGGAACAGCTTATTTGTCACTCTTCCTGCTGCCAGCAAAGGGGGACACTTTCTCTGGGAAGAGAAAGATCTTACAGGTTTTCTCTTCCTTTTTTTTTTCCTTTTTTTTTTTTTTTAGTAAAACTCTTTAATGTATTGAAAGAATTTCCTTGTAGTGTGAGAAAATTTCAGTGAGATTTAGAAAGCTTACTTTCATATAGAACTTAGTGAAAATTTTTTAACTGGGTAGAATTTGGAAGCTTTCTGTTCCCCAGAGCCAAAGACAGTAGTTTACGAGAATAATTTAATTATATTTTACACTGCATTTTTAAAAGTGCTAAAATCAAGAGAATATGCTGAAACTGTGTCTTGTTGAGCAAGATACTGATTAAGATGAAATATTGTTGGAAAAAAAAACAACTAGTTCATTTATCATCCTAAATTTGATTTTGAATATGATGATTAAATCCCTAAAATTTAGAAGCAATATTTTCATAATCGTCTGGTGTTTTCCCTCTTGATTTTTGTAATAATTAGGTGTTAACTGTGATGATACATACTGGATATCCATGTAGGATTTGTAATTTGAACCTTCAGCAACCTATATCCTACTATAACACCTTGCATATGTGTAAGCACAGAAGCTCCTTTGCATCAGCAGGGGGTGGTGGTGGTGGTGGTATTTAACATTTAAGATGTTAGTTAAAATTCTCAGCTGTACTTCAGCATCGATATTAGTCTTCCCCTAAGTGTTGGATTTAGTTTGTCTTCATGTTACAAAAACAAGTTCCTAGTTCTAATGGATGTGAGTGCAATTGATTTGCTGCAATCAGACCACTCAAACAAGTGTTCATCTTTATTTGTTTGCAAAATTTTTTATTTTTTACATTTTTAATCATCTTTAAAATGGAAGACATTCGGCTTACAATTTTTTAGCTACAGTATTCCAGTTCATGTGACTGAGATGTTGATGTTATTAAGTATTTTTCTTTTTTGGATGATATATGTTTTTTTTTCCCAGATTGCTTTACATCTTTTGAGATGAAAATGGCAAAACAGGACAAGTGATGTTGTTTTCTAAACCCCCTAAGACTTTCAGAGGTTTCTTTAAATTGAAGTCCCAACAACTCATCTTGAGAAGTGCTAAGAGCTCTACAGACATTGCAGGGAACTCTTCGATTTGCAGGCCCTGACTCCTTTAGCTACAAAATGCATGTCCTCTTCCTTGCAGTACCCAGTGCTGCTTCCCTTGAACTGCTTTGTTCAGGGATTAATTTTCCTCTCTGGTGATCACATAATGCTGGATTAAATCCAGCTCTGAGTCCTTGCCACAGTCAGAATATTCCACAATGTTCTTGGGATAACATCAGAAATCTGAACATTTGAGCGGATTTTTTTTCCTGGCCAGTTGAATATTGGTCTGCTGCAGAAATTTGAAGGAAACTGTGGACAGTTTGGCCTAGGATCTCCCTGACTGCCAGCTGTTACGGAGGTCAAGAATGGAGATTACTGTCATCCTTAAAAATGTGTGTCCTGTGTTCCTCTGAGGAACTGCCACAAATAGCTTGGTATGAGACACTGCAGGCTTCAGAAACTGTGACAGGTCCCATTTCTGTGCTGCTACACATCACCTGGCTCTCTGCTCGCGTTCCCTGGAACATAAATCATGTCCATATGTGAGAAGAAAGAGGGAAAGCACACACTGCACACACGTAGGAGTGCTGCACTCTGCCATTCCTGGGTGTTTACAACTGTGATTCATTCCTTAATGATGGGAGGGTTTGTGGGAGCAGTGTTACAGGTCAGGGAGGATCACATACATCTTGGGGCTCATTTGTGAGAATATGGGTAGCCAGTCTTTGGGCAGTTTTGCTGCAGAAAATTTATCATGTGTATGGTTACTATGCTGACTGATGTGAAATCCTGTTATATTTGCCTTACTTGTTGAGAAATTTTGAGATTCTTTGAGGTGGAAATCCATTCAAAACTTTTTCTGTGAAATATTCAGTGGGATGTGAAGCCAGATTAAATTATACTCTTTTGAAGGACATCTGGTAAGGAAATTAGAATCTTCAGTCAGACTAGGGTAATGAAGTATTTAACCCAGATGAGTCTTTTGTTGTACATTATTAGGAGCTATCATGCTTTACTCATTTGGTAAATATACTTTCTATTTCAGAAGCTCTGAGTACATTTAGGTGAGCAGATTCTTGCTTTGCATCCTAATTTGATTAAGTGTTATTCTTTCCTTCCTTATTATTTCACAAATGTTAAGAGTGTGTGTAGCAGGCTATATCTTTTTTTCCACTTGCCATGTTTGCAGGGCTGGACATCATGCTGGAAATATATTTCAGGTCCAAATTAATTACAGTACCATTAAGGTGATTTTCTTTTGGTGTCAGTGGAAGAAGGCTAGGTTTCCTAAACTAGATTTTTCTTTTTCTAAAACACTGGAAAAATACTCCAATATTACATAGCTATTAAAATAAAACATCAGCTTTTCTTGAATATGCTAAATATGTCAATTGCGGAGGATTTTGGAAAATCTTTTTTAGGTACCTGAGTGGAAGCTGGGCAATTACAAAAATAATGCACAAAGCATTTTTTAATGGCTTTTCTTTTTCAGATTATCATGTGGAGGAGATAGGTCAGTATTCATTTATTCACTTACTGGAGAACTGTAACAGGATCAAGTGAATGTGCACGAATCTAGTCTTTAATCATTCGTCTATGTAGCAAGTTACAACAACTTACAAAGTGTGAGTGTGTAAAAAGAAGGGGCTTGAAAATGTACAAAAGGCAGGTAAATACCTAATTTTCCATGGAGTTTACAGTTCCTTTCCTTTTGAGCTCATTCTTGAGTGGTTTTTTTTGTTGTTGTTGTTGTTGTTTTTTTGGTTTTTTTGTTTGTTTGTTTTTTTTTTTTTTAGAAGAACAAAGAATTTAAAAAAAAATAGATTAGGGAATAAACCAGACATTTGTCATTGTGCACAATGTGTTGGACCCATATTAATTGCTGATGCAGGTGAGCTACCACTCAGCAGCTGTCTGATATGCAGACTGGACAAAATGCCAGCCCTGGATTCAAGCTGTTACAGACCAACGTAATGTGTTCTTATTACTTCAGCACATAATATACTTTACAGAAAAAGCAAGCAATGTACTGAGGGGATATGATCAACACTTCTACAACTGATATTAGTCAACTTAGCTCATATTCTAGTGCTTGGGAGGGGTTACAAGCTAAAAAACAGCCCAGTTCTTGCATGTTAGAGTGAATTATCATAGTATACAGCAAGACCTCAGTGTTCAAACGCAGTTCTACAACCTTAGGCATTTAGTTGTGTGTCTAAACACGTAGATGTATTGTATAATTTTTATAGGTTTTAGAAACTATTTTTGGCAGCCAGAATAGTGTGCTACTGAGACTTACAGAAAACAGATTTCTAGAAAGATGTTGAGGTGTCATTTATTTCTCTGCTTTCTACTTACTGTGTGGATGTTTCTTTCATGTATTTCTTCTTTTTGAGACTAATTATAGCTTCTTAAATTCTATTTTCAGCTCTTTTAAATGCCTGCTTCCCTCATGTGCTAATTGTCTTCTATTTTTGTTTCTTCTAATGTTAGTCTTCCTCTGACACACACAGGCTTGCACGCACACACACACACACACACACACACACACACACACACACTTTGTTACTTTGTTGTCTCCAATTCTCTCCTCCAACTGTAATTCCTCACTGTTCATATGGGGGTTCAGCTTGTGTAGCTTGGAATAACACTTTATCCTCCAGGTTAGGTATCTTGTCATCAACACTTTTGACTTTCATGTAAAACCAACATGTAGGTCTTTATCTTCTCATCACACCTTCCTGCTCTTCTCTTTTATAGCAGCTTTTGTATCTTTTCTATAGAGAATTTTCCCTTGTCTTTAATGATGGCCATTGTATATTATTCACTGAAATTTGGGGGTAGTATTATAATTACTGTATCAGATTCACATTTAGGTTATTGCTTTACATTAAAAAGCTAATCATTCATTTCATATCTCAAACACACAAAAAAGTATGTTTATATTGCCAGAAAGTCAAAACATTACAAGTAAGTGTCTTTATCTTGATACGGAATTTAAAAAAATCAAGTAGTCTTTCCAAATACATGACGGACAAAGAGCCACAACTGAATAACTTTGCACAAAGATTATATATTTAGATATGCTTCTTGTACTTGTACTGTAGTAGTACCACAGAGGCCCAGTACTGGTCCACAAATACACTGTGTGCTGTAAAAACTGAGAGCAAGCAAAGTGGGTTTTCATGCTCTAGCTTTCCTACTACTGAGGAATGACATCCTGCCTTGAAGCAGTATTTCTCTTAAATACATCAGTGCTGGAAATATAATGGAGGTTAGTTGCAATATGGTGTTATTCTAGTATTTATTGTATGAGCCTGGTAGGGTAATTTGATTTTCCTTTCTGAGTTTCTTTTATGGGTTTTCCTTCAGTCCCCACAACCAGATCCTACAAGACCTGCACTTCACTACAGTGCTTATATCCTAGGAAGTTCATTCTATCTTCTTTTCTTCCCCAAGACATCTTGTATGTAATTGTCTTCAAGTAAAAATGGATTGAAACAATAAACATGGTATTATCAAACCATAATTGTTTATGAAGCAAACTTGGGAGAGCAAAAGGTGCTACTTTATAAATGAAATTAACTCACTTAATTATACGGCTGCATTTTTACAGCTGGTATTTGCTTGACGCATTGCCCGTCCACAGTACAGTGAGTGATTAACTGTTGTGACTAGACAATAATTATTATTTATGTTGCAATTTCTGAGCTGTTATGTGCATACATAATAACTTTGGTTGTGCTCTGAGGGCTGTTGAGCCAGAGGAGGTTAGTAACCTTTCAAAACAATTATGAAATATCTACAGTTCACTGTAAGCTCCAATATGTGCATTTATAGAGAGCTATCGACTACACAAGCATAACTGGCCCAAACATTAAATCCCCAGTCTAGAATCTATTAACCCTTATTTTCACTGTAAGGATAACAACTAAAAAATGAAAAGGCTCTGGAGAAACAAAATTGTGTGGTCTCATGAAGGCTGTTTACACGCCCATCTGAAATGTGTCTGAAAAATATCTGGTCTCTTTCACTTAGTAAACATTGCTATTATTGTAGATTTATATTTTTTTTACTTTTTGAGCAGTATTTTTATAGGAGTAAAGGCCTGAAAACCAAACTCCATATTCTCATCTAGTATGTATTTTCTTCCTTGTTTTCCTTCCTTTCTTACACCTCCAACATCTAAGACGCTGCTGTTGTGCAGTGATTGCAATACTGCTCTCGATGCTCATCTTTCAGATATAGTTAAACCTTACCCAAAAAAATTTTCTGTCCTATTTTTCAGACTTCATCTTAATTTTATTTTCATATGTTGCTTCTTACCTTAGCCCACAAAATAAATTTTCTTACAACAAGAAATATAGCTCCACCAATTTGAAATGAGGAAACAGAAAGAAAATTTAATAGTGGGAGGTGTAAACAATTCAGTTGCATGCTACCTTAGCCCACTGGCTCTCTTAACACTTGTGCTTCTGAGCCCAAGGCTTTGGCTTCCAAAGCAAAACAGGGTGCTCGGGCATGAGGTATATCTCTTTTTGTACATGCCTCAAAGATACCTGAGGGGAAAAAAATCATATTCAAACTTTTGTCAACATTATTGGACCACGTGCCACAGGCTGCCTGTCTCTTGCAGAAGAGTGGAAATTACATTGTTCTACCTCTGAGCACTGCATGTTGCCACAGAAATATCCAATATCACTGTCATCCTGGCAGAGCAGTCAGTTAGCAGGAGCTGTCTCCTTTCCTGATTCTACTTCTTAATATTCCAGGGTTCATTGGTTAGTTTTTGTTAGTTTTTTTCCTTTTTGTTTTCTATTTTCAAAAATCTTTTCTCCTCCTTTCCCAAACAGACTATCAAGGAAAGCAGAACTTTCAGTATTTGAATGCTATTTTCAGATGTGTGTCTTCTGGTCGTGCTTATGCTAAAATTCAGGCTGCAGATATAGCTGAGCACAGTGTCTTTTCAGATTTTGTGAGAAATTTCCACTTTTGCTTTTTCTTTTTTTTCTTTTTTTTTTTTTTGAAATCATGAAATGATCTGTCAGCAGCCTTTTTTTGTCCTTTTATGGTCCCTGTGTCTTTTCCTTTGTATTTCTCCCCCCTCCAAGTATTCTGGCAGCTGATGTGTTCTTTACAGTCGGTTAAACTGTCCTTCATCTCCACTGCCCAAAAGGTGGTCTTTTAATAACTGTTTCTATTATTTTGTAATTCTCTTTCTTTAAAAGCATTCACTTCATACTCTTCATTCTGTGCACATTCACCACTTGCTAAACGGAGCATGTCCCACCTAGAAAAAAACGTCCCTCCTGCAGAAAAAAATTCCTTGCTTTTTTTGTCTCTACTGCCTTCTGATCCAGCATTGTGGCTGGCTGCTATGCCGACCAGTAGGACCTGTTCCTAAAATAATTAGATTTACACAGATAAAAAGAAATTTACCAAAAAAGCAATTGCTTTGCAGACTGGTATACTTACAAATGGGATAGTTTTCTTCTGAGGAAAAAATAAATCTTTCTAGAGGTGTTTAGATGAATTTTCAAAACCCTTTAGAATATGATATTTAATACCACAAAATGGCCAAATCAGATTTTGATTGAGTACAGTGTTTCAGCAGGTATTTCCGATGTTATATCTTTTGTGTGAGGAAATCACTGCAACCCGTGAAACTTCTGCAACTTCAGTAAAGCTGCTTAAGATCAAATATTTTTTCTGAAGGAGAAAGAAGATAAGAAATTCTGTATTTCATGCTGTTAAAATATGTTTAATTAAAATCTAAGAGTTGATGAATTTTGCTGAAGTACAAATTTTGCACTGTAGGAATTGCTTATATATTTTTTGGCTAACTTTTCATTCCAAAGGATCTTCCAGATACCACAAGTGAACAATGTCTCCTAATGTGCTCTCTGTGGTTTTTATGGCCATTAACATGTTTCTGGTGAGATAATCATATGTATTATTTGGAATGAAGATGACTAAGTGCAGAGTTACTGCCCTAAGAGCACTATGGTTATATTACCAGCTCTGGGCTGTGAGATTTGGGCCTCCGTGGGTATTCTGTACTATTTACTCTGTGCAGGCTTTGCTCCAACAAATCTGGACAGGTAACATGTGTCTGACAGAAAACTGCACATAAAGATGATGCAATCTGACTGCTGGGTCTACGAGGATATTGCTGCTGAATAAAAAGTGTTTGAAGGAGGGGAGTTTGAACTCCTATGGGAAACCCAAGCCTGCTATGTTCTGTCTTCAGTGGCTGACGTGTATAATCAGGACTTGACTGGAACTCCAGGAGCCTGTAGGGTCAAAACAGCCTCCACAGACAAAAAGTCAGATGTGCAACCCCATGCTTTGGGTTCCTTCCAATTCCATATTGGAATTTCTGCCTTTCTTCTCTGGAAAAAAATGCTGTAAGTACAAGGGCAGAGGTCAGGTGTGTCCTCTGTGTAGCAAGATCATCATAGACTCATAGAATAGTTTGGGTTGTAAGGGAGCTTAAAGATTCTTTAGTTCCAGCCCACCTGCTACAGGCAGGAACACCTTCCACTAGACCAGGTTGCTCAAAGCCTCATCCAGCTTGGCCTTGAACACTGCCGGGAATGAGGCACATACAAATTCTTTGGGCAACTCGTCCCAGTGTCTCACCACTCTCACAGTGAAGAATTTCTTCCTAACATCAAATCTAAACCTGCCCTTTTTCAGTTTAAAGCTATGCTCTTTGTACTATACTGCCTGCCCTTGTAAAAAGATCCTTTGCGCGTGGTTGATGGTTCTGGTTCAGGTAAAGCAGAGGTAAATGGTGAATATGGGCAGCCAGAAATTGCTGGGTATTACAGTAGCTGTATCATTTGCCTGCTACTTGAAGTATCTATAGGATCCAGTTTGCCTTGTTTTCCCTAACCCAGCTGATCATCTGATAGCGCTGGATTCTTTTGTTCTCTTGTGACCTGTGACTTTCTAGTCTCCTTGACTGTCATCAGTAAGCATCTTCTCTTTGCTACATGAAAATAGAAGTTTACAGATTATTTTGTAGCTACAGTAAGGCAAATACGTAATTTATTTTGCTTTCTAGCTTAATTGCTCTGTTGTCCAGGAATGACAGGACATTTCTGTTTTCTCACAGTTTCTCTGATTCTGAGTTGATTTTTTTTCAGATTGGATTATTTAATCTTCGACCAGCCTCAAAGTTTTCTTCTGTTGGGTTTACTACTGAAAAAAAACAACCTATTTTTTCTTTTCTTGGATTTTGCTTCTTCCATCACACTGCTGTTCCCACTTTCTCTGTCTAACCCCCGTGACTTAATTGCATTGTTCTAAAGGAGAGTTCAAAAGGAGTTGAAGAATTTTAATTTTATATGTTCAAACTTTTGCATCTTGTGTAGATAAAATTTTTATAAGGATCATTTAAGAAAAAGATCATTCTCTAAAGTTTGCAAGCTTCCCAGTAGTGTAATAATTATTTCAAAATGTACAGCGTAACTATATTCCAGTTTCTACGGCTTAGTTAACAAACTGCAACTCCTATGGGAAGTGATATAGAAGAACGGTTTCTGATTTTCTTGAAACCAGATAGTTTAAGATCCAGAACTAGCAGTTAGAAAATGCATTTATTTAACATGTCAGGAAACTTTGTTCCTAAAGCTTGTCTTGTTGTAATATTTGACCAGTGATTACACGAGTATCTAATTTCCTCTCTCCTCCTCTTTTGGCTTAGTTGCCTACTTAAATGTGTATAAAAGCAGTGCAATAACCTGCTGCAGAAATGTATGTATTTTAACAAATATTCTTTCAGTCTTCTCAAACTTACCTACAGTTCTGGTAATGATTACACCCTATTTGGCTTATAGTTGCAACATCAGTTTCTCTTTATATTTTTAAGCATTGAAGGTGTTTTATGTCTGTTGAGATCTCTTAATTTAGAATGATTTTGTTATCAAGTGGTCTCTGATTGGGTGCTAATTCCTCCTTTCAGTAAGGTCATCAAAAAACACTTTTTAATACTCGAGAAGTTTCTGTGCCTGCTCTATTCAAGATAAAACCTGTCAGACAGTAAGCAAAGGATATTACTAAATTTCTTTGAGCCCTATGATTAGCTTCTGCACAAACAGCTATTGGAGTCAGAATTCATTTTTTTTTATGAACTAACTACTTCCAGATGAACTTTTGTGTTTTTCTCCTTCAATTTTCAGCATTACACATGAATTGCTATATCTCTTGGTTACTGAAGAGCCATCAGATGTACTTGCATCTACCCTGACCTAGATCACACTCATTAGAAGAAGAGGTCTGTTTCATTCCATGAGAAAGGAAGCTTTTAGTAATTCTAGAAATAAGCAGTGCTATGAAGATACTCAGTTGGGCACAGAAAATCTTTGGTGTGTACCTGTTCATAAGTAGCTCATTAGAAGCATTTTAATCTTCTAGACCAAGGACTGAGGCAGCAGTATTTGTTATTTTCAAAGCTCAGATTTAATCCTTCATAGAGTTCTTGCCACTATTGTTATCAAGACTTGGTGCTTAAGACATAATTTGATTGAAGAATTCTTCAGACTGGCAAGTTAGATGATCCTGTCTAAATTTCTTATCTCCCAATTTCACTTCTTACCACTTCTGCTTGTTGTATAGAATCTTGTTTTGTAGGATGGGAGGAGACAGAAATTACAAAGATCTAAACTATGTATTAGTGAATGTCTTTGTCATAGTCTTGTTTTCTGCCACCCTATCTTCCTCCCTCTTTCCCCTTTTTTTTACATTATGCTGACTTATTCCATAATAGTACATTTCCTTATTCTACAAAAATTTTCTTTTTTTTTTTTTAAGGACTGCAAAGGGGAGAAAGGGTGGAAGTTTTCTGTATGTAATACCCCTGTGATTGACAGTCTTTTTGCCTCCTGCTTCCTAGTAGGTAGATAACGCTTGCTATATGGGATCTTGTTTTGTAGGGTGGAAGAAGAGGGAGGACTACAACAAACACAAATAGTGGTATGTAATTTTCCCTTTCTCCTTTGTCTCTCCCTACTTGCCAGTCTTAACACAGAATTTGCTCAATCCTATGGTGATACCTCGTACTTCTATTTGCTGCTTTTTATAAAAAAATATCTTCCCAGGTTTTTTTTTTGTTTTTTGGGGTTTTTTTGTTTTTCGGTTTTTTTGGTTTTTATTTTTTTTGTTTAATGCCTGTAACATTTTAAGAAAAAATACCAATGAAATATTATGTACAACACATAGGTAGTGGATCAGACTGTGCTTACTCTTGGACACAGTGTGACTGAACTTAAACTGACCAGGTTCTATATCACATTGCAATATCAGAAGTCTTCTAGTCATCCGTTATCTTGAAAAATATTTAACAGGCTACTGCATATGGGGATTTTGGAGAAAACAGCTGTGATGGGGAAAGAGTAATCACCCTATTTAAACTAAAATCAACTACATGCATAGACTGTGCTCTTTTTGAAAAGATAATACTCTAGAGCTGATAGAGAACCGCCTGATTTTCTGGTTCAAGTTTCAGTAAAATGTTGTAAACTTAAGTTTTAGTTGCAGAATGACACAGGGAGATGGTAGTCAGCCATGCATAACACAGATCATCCAGAGATAAAGGGATGTTTTTTGTAAAATAAAGGGGAAGATTGCCATTAGACAGAGAAATTGTATTATTTCTAAGGATAGGGCAGCCCTGTAAAAAGTACCATATTTTGTGGTGTTTGAACATTTCACTCAAAAGCACAGAAGTTATTCAAAAGTCATTGTCATTTGGTTTGGGTTTTGGTGAGATTATTTTCATCATAAAGTTCTCATTTCTGCCCTCTCATTAAAAATGTACAGTTGTTTATCAGAGAGATAGATAAGGATCATAGCTATAGCACAAGAAATAATGGGGAAAATGCTTTATTGAATTTAGTAATCAAAAGGAATAGAGAAAAGCAAATGATGTGTCAAAAACTTGTTTCAAGAAATATACGATCTTCACTAGACCAATTTTTCTTTGTTTTTTTCTGGATTGTTGGTTCACTACTGACTGAGAAGGAACATGTCTTCTCAGTGAATCACTCCTAGTTTCTATGACACCCCTAAGATCTGCACAGTACAGCTACAGCAACAACAAGTCATATTTTCAAGGTCTGAATAGCTGTGATAATTAGGAAACAAAAGCTGCATTTGTAGTTGTATTCGCCATGATGATAGGAAAGCTCTTCCATTTCAGTTGAAAACAAGAACAGAACACAGTAAATTCTCAACAGGGTAGCGAACCTGCGCTTCTCTTGGTAACAGCACATAAGGGATCACATCCTGTACGTTAACTGATCTGCACAGATCGTGTGTCAAAAAACTAAATGGAAAAGGTGGAATAAATTTTATCTCTTAGATGTTCAGTAAAATAGAATTTTATTTCCTGTGAGAAAAACATGTTATAATGGATTACTATAATCCTCAGCATGCTGTTATTGTTAATGGACTGACACAACGCCTATGATCAAGATAATTATTTTCTTTCTACTGTGAAACTAGAAACAAAGAGATTTTGTGTGATCTCTTGGTGCTTGGTTTATTAAGAGGAATGTAGTGGCTTGACCCTGGCTGGACACCAGGCACCCACCGAACCCTCTCTATCAATCCCCTCCACAACTGCACAGGGAAGAGAAGGGATTCAACAGGTTCATGAGTTGAGTTTAGGACCAGGAGACATCACTCCCCAAATACTGTCGAAGGCAAAACAGACTTGGGGATATTAACTGAATTTATTACTGAAAAAATCAGAGCAGGATAATGAGAAGTAAAAGAAATCTTAAAAATCACCTTTCTCCCAACCCTCCCTCCTTCCCGTCTCTACCTCCAACTCTGCAGCAATGCAGGGAGATGGGGAGTGGGGCTTATGGTCAGTTCATCACAGGTTGTTCCTGCCACTGCTCAGGGAGAGTAATCTGCTCCAGTGTGGGGTTCCTCCCACAAGAAGCAGTTCTCCACAAACTTCTCAAACACGAGTCCATCCCACAGCCAACAGTTCTCCATGAGCTGCTCCAATGTGGATCACTCTTCCATAGGGTACAGTCCTTCAGGAATAGGCTGCTCCAGGAGCCTGGTCCTCCATGGGGTCACAAGTCCTACCAGAAAACCTGCTTCAACGTGCGCTCCTCTCTCCACGGGTCTGCAGGTCCCAGACAGGAGCCTGCTCCACCACAGGCTTCTCATGGGTTCGCAGGCTGCTCTCAGGCATCCACCTGCTACACTGTGGACTCCTCCATGGGCTGCAGGTGGATCTCTGCACTCCCCATTGACCTCCACAGGCTGCAGGGACACAGCTGCCTCAACATGGTGCTCACCATGGGCTGCAGGGGAAGCTCAGCTCCAGCACCTGGAGCGCCTCCTCCCCTTCCTTCTTCACTGACCACGGTGTTTTCAGGGCTGTTCCTCTCACTTATTCTCTCTTCTCTGAGAGCAATTACATCTGCACAGTACTTTTTTCCCTTCTTGAATATGTTATCACAGAGACATCTCCATCATTCCTGATTGGCTTGGCCTTGGCCTTGGCCAGCAGCAGGTCCCTCCTGGAGCCGGCTGGCATTGGCTCTGCTGCACACGGGGAAAGCTTCTGACAGCTCCTTACAGAAGCCACCCCTGTGTTTCCCAGCTACAAAAACCTGCCCACACAAACCCAATACAAGGAAATTCAGACTTTCAGTCGACAGATTCTTCCCAGACTAGGATAAAACCTAAACTGACATTGTGAACATGGAGCAATACTCCATTATGATGGAAAATGAGTCCCCAAAGTGTACTTCATTTGAATAATAACTGTATATTGTGGAAAAATATGAAATAAGATGATAAAGAACTAATTAAGATGTACAGGTTTTGCACTGTTGGCATTTGGAAAAAAAAGTTAATTGCTTTTGTTCTGAGGTTCGTAACATTATCATTAATTTTCATGATAACTTTATTGCATAGACATGACACATATTGAATAGAGCTGTCTGTTTGACAGAAAATGCATGGGCTACTAGGATGTCAACAATAATGGCACTTTAAAAGTTTCAAAAGGATGAGTAATTACTGTGGATTAAGTTCTTTTTGAGCGGGGTGCAGAGGGGTTGGGTTTTTTCCTTTCTTTTTTTTACTGGGATTGTGATTCATCTATGTAATCGACAAAAAATCATCTGTCCATGCAGCCTAAAAGGTTGTCCATTTTAATTTCAAGAGTTGTTCTTGGCCTGTAGTGGCCACCACCTCCAGGTTATACTGGTACATAACATCTTTATCTTGGCACTGTGGATGAAAGGTATTTTAATGGGAACGGGTGTGGGGCAGTGATTCTTTTACCACTTGCAGTGAAGAGGAATAGTGGCACCTGGGGACTTGTAGAGAGTCCTTGGTAACTCTGCATCACCTAAAAAACTTTGCTAGCAGTGAATACACCAGTATCCATTTTGTCTGAATTGTGAACGAAAAATATATATTGTGCAATGTCAGTCTTGTATTTGCAAATTTATATTTTGGCATAAAAAAGTAACACACCTAATGTGGTGAACTAGATAAAGAGTTTGCTAAGAATACAAAACCTATTTAAGCAAAACTTTTCTGTGGGCATAATTAAATACTTAGTAGCAGGTGTGTGGGTGTATTTTCTGCCATTCTTAGATTTTAATATTTTTTCTGTTAAAAATAATGAAGTACAACACCCAAGAATACTGAGGGGTAGGTTTTGAGACTGGATACTTACAGTATGAAGTTCATTTAAAAAAAAAAATTCTAGTTCTTAGTCATATTGAATTTTTACAATGTAAATTAGAAAGATGTGATGGTTTGAATTGCGTCAGTACCTGAAAACTTCTATTCTGGTATAACAAATCAGATTAATAGTAGTCCTATGTTGATGTCTATTTATTTTGCAGCTGGTATATACTTTTGGCTGGCTTTTCTTTGACCCATAGCTTAAAATTTTCTTGCTTTATGATAAATATATTATGTTTATTTTATTATTAATAGAATGATTTTTGCTTTTAAAATAATTTTTGGCCCTCTGCTTCCGACATTTTAGTTTAAAATTACTATAGCAAGTTTTTAAATATGCCCATCCACTTTTTTTCCTGCCTGTTTCAAGCTATTTATCGTTCTCATTAGCAGCCGTAAGAGAATACTCTTGTTAAACTTGGAAATGGGATTCTGGAGACACTGTGAAGGGAAAATTGTTAGTTATGGACTTGATGTCCAAACAAAATAAACATCAGCCAAAAAGAAGAAACCTTCTTATGCAGCTACTTCTAAAGAAAGAAGAATTAGCTAAATATTAGCTTTCCTGAGTTTGAGGCAAATATGTAGTGCATGTGGAACCAAACCTAAACCATTCTGTGATTCTCTCAATCTATGAAATTAACTCCAGTCTAATTCTGCTAATAAAGATAATTTTTTAAAAAATTACGTTCATGCCAGCCTTATGTTTCAGCCTTCATATTCCAGCACTGCTGACCTTTGTGAAGCTGTGTCTGACCTGCCCAGCAGTGCTGGAGATGACTGACAAACAGGGTTATGATTCAGCTCACCTCCCTTTATCCTCACTAAGATACAGGGCTGCTTATTCATGCTCAGTAGAGAGAGACTGGCCCTATCAGGAGCTGATCCCTCCGAACAATCTGAGCAGAGTTACAGACTTGTCTTAGCAACGGTCTTATGACTGGGGTGTGGTAAATTATTATTTCACAAATCCATTCAAGAAATATATAGCTCTTAAGAGTTCTGCTGGCTTTGTTCTTGTGATTTAAGATAATTTCTTCTGCCTGTGTAAATATGTGTATTAAATTTTCTCTATAAAAGAGACTGGAAGACACAATGTTTCTCTTTTCAAAAGATCACCCTTTTCCCAAAGAAAAGAACTATGCACTTTATAATGGTATGCAACACAAGGAAGGATTAATGATCTTCAATAACAGTTAGATTTCTGTACCTTATAAAGAAGAAAATGGAAACTGTATCTGTTTGTCTAAGGAACTCCATGTTATTATTCTGTTTTCTGGTTAGGAAAACATTAATGGTCTTCCTCATAAACTCTAACCTTTCCAAAGTTATCTTACACATGGTAACTGTCTCTAAAAAGTGAAGGTTCTAAAAAATGAAGTGAAACTAGGTATTTAATAGTGAATTTTCTTCTCAGTCTTTTCAAAAAACAGTTAATCTCTTGTTTAATAAATTGGCAACATATTTCTTCAATAATATAAAAAAAACTAACCCAAAATTAGTCCATTGTTAAAGAAGGGAAGCTTGCAACAATGTTCGAATACAACGAACCACTTAAACCAAATCAAAGCAAACCAAAGACAAAACCAAAACCCCACCTAGATTTTGCAAAATTTCTGTTTGGGAGTTGTATTGAGATACCAATCCTGAGAAATGCTGAATCATCAAAGATAACCTAAGTAATCTTAGTAACCAAAGACATTTAGTAATTTCTCTAAGGTAACTTAAAGAGTTCTCACTGAGAAATATGAGTAATTTGACACTGTGCAGCATAGGACTCAATATTTTGGGTTTCTTTTTCAGATTCTTTCTCAAGTTACCACATTAAATATTGTCAGTTTAAAACATATGTGTTCCACAAAGCTTTCAAACCCTACAGAACTGGCCTAGAATTTAAAAGAAATTGCAGCTTCTCCACTCCCCTTTGTGACCCTCACTATATTTCTTCCATCAGTGTTTCTGGTCAAGCTACATGCTGATCTCTCTTCTGTTTCCAAATGCCAGTCTATGATGTACTGTCAATTCCTTTTTATTTTTCTCTGATAGCATATACTTTCAGGGCCATAAAACCATCACTGAGGTAGAGATTTGTCTGTATACAAACACAGATGGAAAGCAAATTTTTTGCATATAAAGGAGCCTATCTTACATGTTCACTGCAGGGAGCAGAGCAGAACTCTCTGGTCTTATGCTCTGGACTTTGAAGGGAGAACTCAACAGTGGCACATGCTTGGATGAATGATCTGGAAAAAAGTAGTCCCATGCTACACTCTTCATGTACACCCAATAACCAGATTTTCAAAATAGAAACATGACCAAAGAAGTTTGTTGTGATTAAATATTTAGTAGCTAGTAGCAATTAGATTATTTCTAACAGAAAAATAATGCTCATTTTATACTTCTGATGCAATTATACTGTTCTCTGGTTTAGAGGAGAATTCAGAAAAGTTACTGAAATGTAGACACAAGGGAGGCCTATGTTTGAAAGAACTCTTGCTTCTATATCTGTCCAGCCTGGATCACTGTCAGTATTATCTCAGTTTTTGCTGTTCCTCTGAGTTCTTACCTTGTTTATTTGGCTTCATAACTGTGATTACTTTATTTCAATTTGACCCACAGAGTATGGAATATCAAACATGCTTATTAAATGTATTAGAGTCAAATGATTTACCATGGAAACTGAGGGTTTCCCAGTCTTCATGTGATATTCTTGGAACGTATCTTACCAGTAATGGAGTTCATTTTGTCATCTGCTTAATATCAATGAATTTTAGTGAAGTAAATGAGGTGCGATGGGGTATGTGGTTTTTAAAACATGACTTTTTGAAAAAATTTGAAAAGTAAATATTCTCTATCAAAGGCAAAAGGACAACTGGTAAGCTTTGTAACTCATTCTTCACACTGTTGCTTATCCTCTTCCTTAAGTTATCAATATCACATGACTGAATTTACAGAGGTTCTGACTGGAACTCTGCAAGTCGGTAAGAGCTGGGGCAGTCAGCTTTCTAAAAATAACTGGCCTGATTTTTATACTTTAGAGGAATTTTCACTCAAGCAAAAAAATTGTCACTGCCAGATGGTGATGGAAGCATTACTACAGCAAGGGAATGTTAATAAAGATGCACTCAGCAAAGCAAATTGTTGTCATAGTGACAGGATGCTAAGCATTTTTGAATAAATAAATAAATAAATAAATAAAAAAAGTTAGGCAGCATTATTTCAATAGCTCAATGGCTAAAACCCAAAAAATTTTGCATGATTTTTCCTTTTGGAAATAGATTGGTTTTTTCTACATTTTGCTTAAAACTTTGTTACAACACTTTCTTGCTGACTAAGTGCATTTCTTTCAACCTAAATACCCTTCTCATCTGTATTCATTTTTATTCCAGAACAAATTCTGTTATTTAGGCCCTTTCCTTTTTGCATTCTTCCAGCACATTTTTACAGCTAAACAACCCATAGGATTTGCAAACACACTTTAGGGTTTTGTAGCAGGATATGACAAGCCACAAAATTAATACTGGTGTTGTAAGAGCTTCTCAGTGTCCTCGGCCAGTGAGTGGCCTCCCACTGTGCTGGTTATCACACAGAATTTCATAGAAATGTGGCTCCATTAAAGCGTCTCAAATTTGGTGTTTTGGCCTACCAAAAAGAGGGTCAAATGAAACTTTGGAGGAGGGAAGAGCTTGCGGTGCACAGGAATGTTAAAACAGGCATATTTTTAAAAAAGGAAGCAGTAGTAATATGTTTGTCGGGCACATGGCCAACGACAGTACATTTACTGCTGGAGGGGTGGGCTGTGGTGGTTGAGTTTTTTCTCAAAGTCTTGTAAAAGTTGTTTGAGCTACACTGAAATTTTCAGAGCATTTGCAAACTACCATATTTACACCAAGCAGGGAATGGAGGGGAAGAGTAGAGCAAAGGGAGAACACACCTCTTCTTTTCTTAATCATCATATACCACTTCTTCGAGCAAAAATTTCAATCCACTAAGTCAGGAACACAACAGTCTAAGTCTAATGTGGCAGGATTTTAGAGGTAAGAGATTTGTCATCTTTAGAAATGAGAGAAAATGGAGCTTCTTTTGGCTCGGTGGAGCCATTTTTTTGGTGTATTTGAAAAGTGACCTGACAGAGGCATGAAAATGCAGAGATTTGGCATGGGGTGGTTCTTGAACTGGTTCACAGCTTGTTGGTTTATGTAGGAAGTGTAGCAATTCTGTTGCCACTGGGACCAAATCATTTTCTGTTCAGTGTGTTCGCCACCAGCCTGAACATATGGAATACTGGTGTTGCTCCCATAGTTAGGCTCTTTCCTGAAGGATCACACTGTGTGTTGTATTGGCACCATCTGTCTCTATTTTAAATATTTAGATTAATGGTCTAACACTAATCCAATGTCTCAAACTATTAATTGCTCTAGATGTGCAGAGAAAGACAAAGAAAAAATTATTTCCTCTAGGAAAACTTTCTCTAATTTAATTTTTCACTTAAAATATTTTTTAGATCAGGGCCAAATACTCTGATGTGGTTAGAGCAAGCAAAGTGTTCAGATGTGAATAATCCATGAATATACATAATAAATCATACTTAATTACATTTTGATGTCTGGATAGAATCCAGTATGTTTTGTCAAGTCTCATAGGGAAACTGCACAGGCTATTTATGCATCATTTCATAAATTGTTTCACCACCAGGCCTCATTCTGTTCTTCAGGCATGTTTTAAAGTTGACATCACTTGTTAAGACCAGCATTACATTAGAGGAACCACAAATTTCAATATAAAAGCACCAAAGAATAATCCAGTGAAACTTCAGTCAGTATATCTGAAAATTTTCCCTCTCTTCTTGGGTTTGTCTTTTCTTTCAATGTAATGAATTTAATCCATTAAGTAGCTGTTGATATTTAATATGTTATATTTGGTAATCTTAGATTCAACCTCTAAACTTTTTTATGGAAGTGCAGATATAAAATTTACTAGTAATTTTTCATCTGTGGAATATCAGCCTCATATATTGAGTGAATGTGGTACTTGACTGTTATAATTGTGTTAGCATTTAATAATCATAATGCGAAGTTGTCCCAAAGAATTGATTTGTCATCTGTCTGCAGTGTGCACCCCGATACACACCTTTTAGAAATATGTAATGCAGGTCCTTAATGATATACAGACCTATTCTAGCTTTTTTGCTTTCTTCTTTGTTTGCTTGGTCATTATTTGGGATGCAGCCTTCAAAAATTTGACCTCTAATTACTTTGTTACTTTGCAATAGCAAGTACCTCATTTTCTGTGGTTGCATAAATAGGCAAAGTTAAAGATTTCATTTATATTTCCAGCTAGGGCAGGAGCAAAATCCAGAAGAAAAAAGGTAATTAAATTATTTTAAATAATAAAAGTCATGATATATAAACACATTGCTACTTTAGGCATTTACTAAATGGGTTTATGTGATGTAGAAATGTGTGAGAATATATTTGTCTTAGCCTAAAAATCAGACATTCTTTTCAGACATTAATTTGCATGAATATTTGGTTATTATGACATGCATACTTAGCCTTGCTAAGATAATGCTTTGGTTTAGTAAAAAAAAATATTATTTTCTTACACGTGTAGGTTACTTCACTGCAAGAGACAACAAATTAATACAGCTCTATTTGTAATGCAGGCTTACAATCCCAAACAAATTAAATAAGGTAAATCTGACTGAACCAGTATCAGGAGGGTTTTGGAACTGGATGCTAGAACATGAAAATGGTATTTTTCTTTTTGATCATTTGTCATAAATCACTGGCGTTGGTATTAGGTAAATATTGTTGATGACTCAAAACTGTGTGAAGTCTTGAGAAAGATGCCTCCCCTGAAGTATTTAGACATCCATGTCATAAGAACTGCTATCTCTTGGGCCAATTACTTCCTTCAGTGGGCTCCTAATCTCCAAAAATATTTGGTTTTTTGACTCAGACATAGCAGTCCTTCTACCCCAACACTCTCCTGCCTTTGCTGTTGATATCTGCAGAGCATTGCTGAAAGCCTCAACTGTTTCTGCCACTTTCCCACCATCAGTATTTTTGTGTCCGTCATTAAATAAATTATTCCTCACACAGCTTGACAGCAAATTTCTGAACCTGCTTGGAGAGAGTTCCGTTAGTTGTGTTCTGATGGAAACTACCCTTTTTTGGTGTTTTACACAATATAGGTGATTTTCTATTTGGTTTTAAAATAGTTTGCAATGAAAATGAAGTTTCATCCATCAGAAATTGTCAAAGTTGGATTGCATTACTTAAAAACATACTTTTACCACTTTGGGGTAAAAAAAAGTTGAAACTGGAAGACTGATGATTGGTAATATATGGATATGTTTGAGGCCCCTGGAAAGTATATGATCTACAAGACATTTGCATCAATAACAGCTTTGGTGGCAGCAAGGATGCTGGAGGAAGAAAGAAGGTGGGAAAGAAGGCTTACCTTCTTTTTTTTCTGGGAACTTAGACTATTAAATAACATGGGCAGATGCCATCAGAATAATTTTTATAGATATTTTTAACTTCAGCAATAGATTTTAATTTGTGTTTTACCAGACAGTATTCTCATCATTTGTTTGATAAATACCAACTGTTTAATTTCATTGGCATGGAAGATGCAGTAAAACTTACTTACTTTTGTGAACGGAATATAGATCAGATAAATGTCTACATTCATACTGTTTCTACTGAAGAAGAAAAAAGAGGAAGAAAATATATTTATGTTAAATGATGAAATTTATGTAATAACTTTTGATTTTTTTACTTCCACATGCTTTTGCTATTGCAAAAACAAGGCACTGCTTTGGTTTTTTTTGTAGTTCTGTTTTAACTGTAGATGCTCAAATGTAACATTATCAAAGTGTTAGAGGTTTACCTTAAATTATTTGTGCATTAAAAAGTAGTGCTGACTTTCTCTCAAAACATGAAACATGAGGTGATAGCTTGTCTGCCCTGAGTTGAAAGAAAGATTGTATTTGCCTCCTTGTGACATCGTTGGCTTTATTTTGTGTCATCAAGCTCATTATAGGTACTTATGCTTTCAATATGTTAGAAAAGCGCATTCCCTGAAAAAAGTGTCTTCTTGCAGTGTTCTAGGAGCAGCTCACTCCATCATCATCGTCACCATCATCACCATCATCATCATCATCATCATCATGATCCTGGTTCCTCACCTTCACCCATGTGTTTAACAGACAACTTTGCTCCCTCTCTTGGGATCCTGGGGACCATCCTGGGCTTGGACAGTTCTGCCAGTGTTGCTGTGAATAAAGGAGGCATTGAGTGAATGACTCAGGCTCACAGTCAGACACACACTCCGTGTGTAGTTTTGACCGAGCTAGTAGATGACTTTGACCTACTAGAATTTGAGCTGACTAGCTTTTGCTTTTAGGCAGTGTAAAGATGCATGGGAAAATCAGCCCGAAATCCCAAGTTTCAGCAGTGAATCCTGCTGTGAGGCCCTCTGTTTGCCAAAGCTGACTTTGTTTATGTTTGTATCCAATAGTTTTAAGTGCGGGGCTGGATCCAAACATTTAGGCATTTGATAGCCCAGTGTCACAGAACCTGCAGAGCTTGGAGTAGTTAAAAATTTTAATAGCTTAGGGTTTGGACCTGATGTCTAGTGCTTCACAAAAAACAACAGACTTCTGGTAAATGAATCAAATATTTCCATTTGCCTTCTCTGCATGAAGTTCTTCATTACAGGGTATTTCTGCTTACATAGTTTCATTAAAGCAATGCAGTAATAGCTCAAGGTTGCAAACTGTTGGAAGTCTCAAAATCCCAAAGAATTTAACAATTTTTTTTTGCCTTTTTTTTTTTCTTCTTTCTTTATATTCCTGAAAAGTTTTTTCTTTGTTGATTTTTAAGAATTTTACTCAAAGGAAGCCACTCCACTCGAGTGCATGCACATGCCAGCATCTTCGGTTCTTTCACACCAGTTTTCAGACAACCCAGCTGGCATTTTTTCCTATGGGTCATTCTAGAAAAATGATTTACAATTAAATTATTCCATATCTTAGACTGTAAAAAATTATTATTAAGTCAGGGTTCAAATCATAATCAAAACTTTTAAGTAAAGACTCTATTCATTACTTGCTGACCTTTAAAACTGTGTGCTTAGTCAACTAAATAGAAAAAAGTACTTTACTATCAGAGGAACCGTTTGATGCTGAGTGTTCTTTAAAATAATCTCATTTATATCAGTGACTAAAAGTGGCCCTTTTCCCTGCTCAATTCAATTAAGTATTTTGAGCTGAAATAATACATCTAACGGAAAAGTCATGGTAGCTGTCTTTCAAAATGCCTTTTATATTTGGAAAAATGAAAGTAATACAAAAAAATACTAGTTTCTAATATTAAAGCCATATTTAGCAATTTAGAAAAGAAAATACTAACATTTAAACTTCAAATAATTCTGTGTGTGATGTGTTATATCAGAAACCTATTTGAAAACAAGTATAGAAATGCTCTGCAGTTGAATTTACTTAGTAAGAACAGAGCTACCTTTGAATATCAGGTCTCCTCTATCAAACCTAAAAGTGAGGTTTGATAACCATAGAGGAAAATGTCTGAACTAGTATCTTCATTTCTCTTTCAGTTTTACCTCAGATCATTCCCTGATTAGGTGCACTGGGCAGAAGATTTAAATTTTTTTATCTGTTTGTTTACATGAATTTTGAGTTTCTGCAATTATCTTCAAATGTCTATATGCATGTGTTCTATTTTATAGTGAAAAGCTCCAATTATTCTCTAAATGATGGTATTTATGTACCAGATATAAAACTCTTTTTCAATTTGAGAGTTACTGTTCTTCGATTTGAAACATCAGTGAGCATGTTTTCATTGTCCCTTTTAAAGATATGTCACTTTAAAAATATCTGCATTTAGCCTGTCCCAAGGTTTTATTTTTGCTTATAGTGCCCTCACCTGTAACTTAGGGCCAACTGCAGAACTTTAGCAGTAAAAATAGCTATTTTTTCTTTGAATCATAGCTTGTCTTGTTTTGAGAGCCAGAAACAGCAACCATGCTCCAGCTGACTTGTAGTAGTTTGCAATATTACACTTGAACTATTGCTGTGGTTTTTAGTGAACCATAAACACAGCTTACTTTTACGTCAAACCTCAGTTGTGTATTTTACTCTCGAATGGGACCTGCAAACTCTAATGAAGCAATTCATTCATATTTTAATTTCAAGTTCTGTCTTTAATTTATTCTTTTTCTCAAGCTGTGGGATACAACAGATCAAAATAGAAAGCAAGTGGGGTAGTAGGAGAAAAAATCAGTGTAGCTGTGTTTTTGCTGTTGTTTTATTTTTCCTTTTCTCACTTCTATCACCTTCCCCAGTAAAATCTCTCTCCAGAGTCCACAAGAATGCTAAGCACAACTTTCAGTACTGGTCTTCATTTAAGCAACTTTTCAGAAACAAAGAAAACTAGGAAGGATAACTAATTTAGTCTGAATCCTTCTATCTGGATTTTTTAAAACTTACGGTCTTACAGAACAATTCTAGTAGTCATCATTTATACGTGAACACAGGCTTATGTGGATAGGCCTGTAGGATGTAAAGCAGGTACAGTTTTCTCATTCTCAGGTCATCTTGGTTTGATACACAGACAAATACGGCACGGGACACTTCACTTTGCACTGTGACTCCCAGTTTAGTACACAGATGCAAGGTGATAGCTGATAGAGTACAGGCATTTTTCTAATTCCAGATCTGGGTTGCAATAGCTTTTCTTTGACAGGGGAATTTGAATCTTGCAGTACTGGATTCCTGAGATTCCTTTTTTGGGGGAACTTTTCTCTCTGCTGTGATGTTCCAGGCTATGGATCTTCAGCACCCATACTGCCCATCAGGCTACAGAAGCAACTGGGGGCACAGTTGTGGAATGCCAGGTGAAAACAAAAAATCTTGCATTGTTCTTTTTTGAGTGGAAAATTTATCACACAAAAATTCAAGATTTTGGTCGGATGAGAAATGGTGTAAGGTGAGAAGTGGTGTAATGAGGACTGACCCTACAGATCAATCACTGGAATAAAAAAAATTCAGGTTTCTGCAAAATTTGCAGGCAGATTTCTTTGAGTATGTTTTCCAGACAGGAGCTGACTGTAATTTAGGGGTGCTCTTGACTAACTCTTTCTCTGAAGCTGAAACCAATATCTGTAAATCAAAGCTTGCTGCCTTGCATACCTGCACATTCTCTTTCCCTCCTCCCCTTCTCTGCAAAACCACATGTCCGTTCATTTCATTCATACTAACCTTAATATTTCTCTTACAATTTCTGCCCTGTCAACCGTGAAGGGTATGAGCTCTTCTTGTGCCTGATTAGACAATAGAAGGTTGTGATTAAGGACAAGTATCTGATCTTCATGCAGATACATTTCAGGGAGGCATTTCAGGGATGTGGGAGAATGGATATGTGGAATATTATATGCATTGCTTCCTGCCTACTTTATATATGTGTGTGAATATTTATGCATGGTTACTCTTCTCATCTAATACCTCCGTGTCTTGGGCCAGGACCCCACTGTGCTGAGACTCTTCCAAACAATCTTTCCGTGTTTGACAGCCAAAATTAATGGGATATGTGGGATCACAGCCAATCTAAATTTAGTTTTCACCATATGTATTCCACTGCCACAAATAATAATTTAGATCCCCCTCCTCCCCCTTTCTTTTTGTTTGGCTTCTATTTGTAGTTTTGTTCCACTTTCCCAGTTCTCAAGCTTTAACATTATGGTACAATAGCTGGACAATGAAAAGTGAGAGCATATTTTTTAAAGACAGCTTTTTCAAGAAATATTTGTTTTGTGACATTTTTGCTGAACTTAGGTTGTTCAAAAGATTTCTTTACATTTTCCTTATGAGCTAATTTAAATAGGCAACTATTCCTTTAAATATTGGTTGTTATGGCTATCTTCCTCAATGCTCATTCCAATACACACGTTCTATCATTCTAATTTTGATTTTCAAAACATAAGGTTACTTTAGAAATTATGTATGAGCTGCTGGCTTCTAGTTTATATATGATTCCTTTTATAAACACTGGGAATTAGTATGGGTGCAACAGATGGAAAAGGGCTCAGTGGTTTTTACTGTCCTATAGCATGACTGACATTATTAAACTTGGGCAAGGATTTTAGGTTGGTCTCCAAAAAATGGAGATTATTAGCCTTTGCAAATATTGGTGGGTAGGTTGTTACCCTAAAAGCATTGCCTCCAGAGCCTGCTTTTGAAAGTCTTGGCCTAGGCTGAGAGGCTCAAAGCTGGGGTGATAAACACGTGGCCATTTGTTAGGAAAGGAAGCTTCTTGTTTCTGTGATGGTAGGGTTGAGGAATTTCTATTTAAATTTCCTTTAAATTGCTTTAGAAACTATTGAGCAGAGCAAGCTGAGTATGATTTCTGTCGGAAAGACTATTTTAAAAAGGAAATTAATTTGCAGGCATCCAGTTTAAGAGCAAGATATTTTTAATAGCTAAACAGGAAAAAAAACCACATTCCTTTGAACTTAAATGTGCAACAGTGGGTTTTGTATGCTCTCATGTGTCTGCCATTGTAACTTCTGTAATTTGTCATTGACTGGAACTGCCAATGTTGTTGTTTTTTGAGGTGCATCAATTTTTGTTTCTTTTTTTAATAATCGTTGCTACAGGTAGCCTAATGATAACCTCCTGTTGAATATTCCTCTAAGGGCATGACTCCTCCTGTAGGAGAACCCTTTTAGGGCTTGACTACTTCTGTGACTAGTCTCCAATAAATAGCAGCTTTATTTTAAAAAAGTCAAGAAAGCCTAAAAATCTGATTCTGGAAATATGTCAGAAACTTCTATTAGCTTTTCCTTTTCAAAAGGAAACTTTTTCATTTTGATAAATCAAAATCAGTATGGTATTAAGATTTAAACCTTCCATTAATTTAAGTCTTAACTAAAACATTTTTAAAAGCTGAAGCAATTTAGTTCATGCATTTAGAGAAGGTCTAGCAAAGGATTCTGACATGGAAAACACATCAGACATAATACCTGCATTCATAGTTCTTTTGTTATATCAAAGTAATGCATTTCAGCAAAACACTGGAGTAGTTAATAACATTCTTTAAAAACCAATGCATTCTGGTTTTTATCTCCCTTTGTGAGCAAAAAGATTTGATTTCACCTACTTCTGTTTCTGATTTCTTTGACTGTCCTTCCTTGGAAGTGGTGCTATGTGATGACCAAATAAATTGGCAAACTATTGCCAAGGATATGCAGGGGGGTTTCTACCTACTTTTTAAGGCTTTGATTATATTTGCTTGCATATTCCAAGAAAGATTAATTTTCCAGCATATTTATTTACAGTTTATGAAGTGAGGCTGACCTTCTGAAAATAACAACATATTCTTTTTTTCCCCTCCCTTAAATATGTTCAATGAGAAATTTTTTATTCAATGTAGAATATTGTTTCATATTCAATGTAGAATACATGAGTTTTGATGTTAAATTTGCCACAAACCAATCTCAGCTATAGCTTCCTACAGAAGGAAATAATTTTTTCCTGAGTATAACTTCTACGTCAAGGTAGTATGTTTTATGTAATAAAGTCTCAAAAATATATCTGGCTTACATAAACACAGTTATTTTGTAAGCAATCCTTAGCAGAACCCATTCATTAATAACAGGCTGAAACTATCATATATTTAAAACCTTCTGATTTGCTATAAACTTTTAAACTTGCCCATTAAACTTCCAGTGATTTGAAAAAATACCAAACCCAAACATTAAAAAGAAGACCATTCTGGCTAACTGCTAACCCTCTGATGCCAAACTTTTGAGCCATATGTTCAGAAAACTATCGTGTGTTTCTTACCAGCTCAATTCCTACATGTATAACTGTGACTATGTTACTCTTCTGTATTCCACTTCACTGTGGAAATAAAAAAGCCTCACTTAATGGTTAAGCTCACTATCATCTGAGTGTTGGAATCCATTGTTTACTTTCCATTTCTTTGCTTACATGTTTAAAGAAAACCTCTCTGATATGCTTTAGTTCATGTTATCCACAATAATTTTTAAACCACATATTCTTGATTTGTGTGTACTCCTACATTTTGTGCGATGTAAAATCTTGATGGACTGTCTAATGAAAGTTTCCGACATTTCTTTTAATTCATGTTATAAGATACTCAGAGTGAGCTCAAAGGTTAGGTATTCTCACACAGTTATCAGTATGTGTGAAATCATCAATTAGGTGTAAATTAATCGTAATTCAGCAAAATGCATTGTGCAGCCATGTCTTTTTAAATCTCTAGCTGAATAAGACAGTTCTTCTGGGAGTTGTTTTCAGTTTTTAATTATTTTAAAATATTTTAAATTATTATAATTTATTTTATTTATTTGGAGGAAATATCCCTCAAATAAAAATTTATTTCGGTTCTTAGACTATTAAAATTAGATGTACACAGAGCCTTTTAAACACTAGGTCTCATGTTATGCCTCCTTTCATTCATTTTACTTAAATCAAATTTGAGCTGAATTTAGAAAGTTGAAATACTTTCAACTATGCTTCAGCCTGAGTGTAAATTTCTTTAACCAATATTTGGTCTCAAAGTATTTAAGAAACAAATCAAATATCTTACAAAGAAAATACATTTTTATACACATAAGAGCTGTAGCAAATTAAGAAGCTTTGGTATTATTTTAAAGTGTCAGCATATAATCGACCTTCTTCTCGAGAATGATACTTTAAAAACAACTATACTAACTAATATTTGCAAACCTCTTTTCTGACTTATTCTATATATTTATTTTACATCAGTGGGAAACTATTTCCTTCATGGTTTTTAGTAGCTATTACTTATGTTTTCTTCTTTCCTTAGGATTCCCCCAATACCTTCCCTTTTGGCCCTACTTTTATTTATATTACTTGAGACAATTTCAGTATTATTACTTCATACCAGGCTGGGGTTTTGGGTCCAGGCATTTAAAATCACAACTTTTTTGAGGAAGATGCCATAAATTTTCTCATCATTGAAGCCATTTCTTGTGAAGGACAGTTATTTCAGCATGTGTAATTTTGGACATAAATATCTAATGGTTTTCATTAAACTAACCATGTAATGTGCTCTGATCCACCACAACAGAAAAGCAGAAACCATGTATAATGCAGTATTTTATTATCCTTTTCTCATATTTCTTGCTGCACAAATAAATTTTCAAGCTGAAATAACAAGCGGCTCTTCCCCAACTGCCTCAACAGAGATAAACATTTTTTAACACATTCAAAATAAATTTGGAGTACCATAATTGGCAGCTATTTTGGGTCTGATCTATCAAAATCATTGAGATTTTGCCATTGATTCCATGAAAAGTCACTTCATTAGTACTATCACTGTAATAAAAATAAGTACTTGTTATGAAGTGGGCTGGTATGAAAGAGGTTTTCAACATTATAACAAATATAAATATGCAGTTTCCATGTCTTATGCAACCCAGTCATTGAATCTGCATGTTGGAAACTGTTGGGAAAACAGGTCAGTGAGTAATTTAAGACAATCATAGAATAATAAAGGTTGGAAAAGGCCTATAAGATCATCGAGTTCAATCTTTGACCGGACACCACCACATCAACTGCACCACGGAACTAAGGGACACGTCTGGTTGTTTCTTGAATACATCCAGGAATGATGACTCCATCAGTTCCCTGGGCAGACCATTGCAATGCTTCCTTTCAGTGAAGAAAGTCTTCCTGATGTCCAACCTGGACTTACTGTGGCACAGCTTGAGGCCATTTCTTCTTGTCCTGTCACTTGCCTGGGAGAAAATGCCAAACCCCACCTTGCTACAACCTCTTATAAATTATCTGAATTCACAAGTAGCTTACTAAAGTCAGTCAGCTGCTACACAGGGAAGGCCAAGATAGGACCACAGAACCACAACTCTTTGCAGGACTTGTACCATGGAACAACAGTTTCTGTGCCTAGTATCAGGGAACTCCAGTGCAGAGGTCAAACCTTAAAACTTCAGAAGTCATGATTAAGACTTGGGTCAGACTGGTCTATATTTTCTCAGAAAGCTGAGATCACATTCAAGGTAAATCAAAATAATTCGCAGTAACATTTATTCTTTAGGTTTGTTTTCTAAAGGAAACTTAGTAGCTGATCTAGTAATCACAATGTTGAACTATAGAGGAATATTTGCAAACATAATACAATAGTCTGAAAATTCCTTGAGTCCCTAGCATCTCCTTTGTCTCAATACAGAAAGTCTTTCAATCTTCACATGTCCCTGGCATTGACTTTCAAATAGCCCAACTAGTCGCATGAGTTACTGTCTCTTTACAAAAAAACCTCAGGAACATCCACTAAAGTAGCTTTCCATTGACTTAAAAAATGGCACTCAATTATTTTAAACAGTTATGAAATCCGTGTGATAAAATATTACAGTCATAGACTTCCAGTAGCAATAACACATCTGCTAACAGTTGCCGGACTAACATGCAGACTTCAGAGGTTCGAGCATACAAGGCAACCACCTCTTACAGAGCACTAGACATTTTAAGAAAACACACTGAGCATTATAAAGCCATTCATCTAGGAGGACGTATGTTCTTTGTGGTCTCACATTCCCCTTCTCTGCCTTCCAGCACTGTGACTACATGCTGAGCAGGATAAGCGTGAAGATCCAGCAGATTAACCTGTTAAAACTAATGCTATTTTTTCTATTGGATGTGTGAGCTGCTCTTACTTGCCCTAAAGCTGTTGGTCACTGGAAGAGGGAAGCAGTGCCCGACTAAGGGAGCTGGAGATTAGTGGGTAAATCAATGTAAAATGAAACTGCATTTTGTTCAGGAGCTGAATATCTATCTAAACAGACACAAAGCAAACGCAAAGAGAAATGTGCTCCTGGCTAAGACGTTTCATGTCTACAGAACGACCATATCTTCTGTGATCAGAAAATTGTATTTCTATACCTCTAATCACTTTCAAAACAAGAGATGGATCCCTATTCTTGGCTCTTCAGTGCTCAGTTCTACTTATTGCCCCTTCCAGAATTTCAAAGCTGAGAACAAGTTGCATAAGAGGGGAGAAGTTGTCCGAACATATTCAGTGTCTTGGCAGGAGCATTCACTGACTAATCATTGACATTTCTTTTGCTCAACTTGCTGACATCGACATGGCAATTAATTTAGCTTCTACTACACCATTATATGCAAGAAGTGAGGAATGGCTAGACGTTCCCAAATCGCCTGTCAACCTTTTTTAATTTGTAGCTCTTGGGTTTGTTAATGGTTAAGACACCTGCTGTGAATTTTTCTCATTAAAATGGCTTCTAATACGGGCAGCTGACAGTATTCCTCAAATTTACACCTTTTGTTTCAAGGCTACGTCAGAAAAAAGGTTTGCTGGTTTTCTGCTAACTAGAATATAATCCTTTTGTATGATAACATATTAAATTCTGCATTCAGATAAAATTTTGTTTGAACCAGAGAAACATCATCTTTCCACAACAGGGGAATAATGTCAAAAGACAATTCCTTCTGTGTCCAAAAATATTGTAGATATTTATTTTTATAAATATATAATATTTATGATATATATTTATGATATTCAAAATAGTGGCTGGTATTGCCAACTTTTTATAGGCAGCATGGACAGTTGAGATTTTCACAAATGACCAGCAAATGAAATCCCCTGATTTTTGTGTAACTAATTTAAAATTTGTTTTAAAGCCATGTCAACTCCACCTGTAATAGGCTGCAGTGTTGTCAACCCTGAGCATTAGTTCAAGTATTTTTTCTTTTAATGCTTGTTAGTTTAACTAAAATGAAAATACTCAGTTTTTTCACACAACTTTTAAACATGAAATTTTACTGTTATTAGAGTGCAAAGGCAGTATCCCTGCCAAGCAAAATCATTCATTTGCGAATAAAATTTGTTTTATCTGTAGTTCTTTGTCTGTACTAACAAAACCAAAATTTTAATTCTTTTCTTCAGTAGTGCAATAAACTACTCTGGAAATGTTTGTATTTGTTCACTTGGTATTTACAGCTAAAGCCTTTTTTGGAGGTTGGGATCAGAACCTTCTTTGTTACTTTAAACATTAGATTTATTTAACTTCTCCTGCCATGCTGCACAGCTAGCACAGAATAAAATTATGCTCATTTTTTAAAATAGCCTCTGCAGTTATAGATTTACTTGCTTTGGACTATAGATAGAGATATATGGATATCTATATAGACAGAACTTAGCTACACGTCTTTTGCAGACAGGAGGGGTTCAAGAATGGCAGTTTACGAACCAGGCAATGAGAAGGGACAGTCTCTTTCTTCTGTTCAGACTGCAGCCTTGTGCAGCAAATACCTTCTCAGAGAAGGAAGCAGCAGGTGAGTTGGTAGTCTTGTAACAAAAGAAAGAGAGGTTTCCTGGCTTTCATTTCCTACTGGTAGGGCAGTTCTTTATCCTGCCCAATGAGCGTTTAGTCTAAAATCCCTTAGAGGATGGGTGAGTAATTTACAGGGTTTAGAATTCTGAAGGGAAAGGCAAGGACTCTGGGTAGAAGGAAAAAGCAAGAGAGGGTGAAAAATTGGAGGCAGAAGGTAGTGAGACAGAAAATACATTAAATAATTTCTGCCACTGTTAAGTACTGGAAGCATGTATGATTCCAGTGCTTAACAGTGCATGTTAACAGACATGTGATTCACAAAGATTAATAACTCAGGAGATTAATGAAGTATTACCTAATTAACCAAGAGCATAGTAATCCTCAAAGGTTGTTTATCATTCTTACTGCTCAAGATAGTAAAAAAATAAAACAAAAATAAGTAATTAGTATTGTCCCTTAATCCCTGAGATCTTCTTATAATGAATCTAGCATGTCCAGATGTTCTACTGAAAATGATTCTTGCAAGATTTGAATGTAATGATTTCCATGGGAAATTATTTAGCTAAAATAGATGCAGCTAATGAATTTTAATTTCTCTCTGCACTTTTCATTTTAATATCTTCCTATGGTATCTACAGAAAGTTTGACATTTATGACCATATAGACACAAAGACGAGTTGACTGTGCTAAACGCATCAATGTTCCCTCTCTTGTTTCATACCAGCTTGATGGTCTTAAAGGTCTTTTCCAGCCTAAACAGTTCTAGGATTCAACACACAAATGGCACTATGCCAACTGCACCTTGGCACAACATGAGTGCTCTGAGGCAAAGCAGCTTCACCCTGCTTCATGTCTTCTCTGATTCTGGTCTGAACCTGACCTTCAGCAGAGGAAGAACAGCTTCTGTGGTACCTGTCTCGCACCTGGAGAGAGAGACACAGAGCTCCAGAAAAGAAGAGAAGGAATAGTTAGCAAAATACAGAATTGAAAGAGTAAAGATAACCTATCTGCAGGCTGGACAAAGCAGGCTTGTAAAATCTTGACCTGGACTATGAAAACCTAAATCAGGCAGAGATCAGAGAGCTCCTTGTAAGAAGCTGGAAGGAAAACAACTTCCTGTTGTACCAAAGCTGTTGAATGCTTCCCTCTCATTTCAAGTAATTCTTAGGAGCACAGATGTATTTATAATCAGAAGAGGGTGGTGAGATTTTTCCAATGTCTCAGTGGGTGTTTTTTCTCCTTTGGACAAGTTGATCCATGTGGAGGGAGCCTAAATTCCAAACTTCTAGAGATGAAGTTTTGGTGACCTCAGTGTAGTTCTTTGCATCTTTTGTTATTATAAATCTGTATCAACTGTGAATCTGAATCCTCAAAGAGTTCCTAATGCTTGTATGTATTATATATGATCTCCCACTCCAGATCACCACAGTGTTTTCTTAGCAATGTGTCTTTGATTAGCTGAAGATTTATTAAGGGGTCATAATAAACATGAAGAATTTTTCAAAAATTTGAGTAATATTAGCATTGTTTGGAGCTTGATTTTAATCACTACTACACAAAAAATAAAGGAATTATCTTTGGTCTTGTTGTGAGGAAACTAGTACATAATAATGTGGTTTTGGTGAGCTTAAGCATTATTGTTGCTCTTTGTGCCACCTGCTGGTAAGAGAGAAAGGAAAGGTGAATAGGGCAACATTTCTCTTCCTCTAATGTTCAATTTCTGAATGAGATTGTATTACCCGGCTTTTGTTTGTCATAAAATAACAAGTAGTTTCATCTGGCAAGTAATCAGTTAAGGCAACATTACAAGTGAATTAGACTGTTCTGAGCCTCTATGATCTTGGCTTTTAAAGAATATGTACTGGTTTCTTTTTTTTTTACTCACAAAATTTTAATGTTCTAAATGTCTGATTTAGGGCATTTGTTGCTTTATTTGCCATGTTATGTGGGCAGAAGATAAACAAGGAAATTGTCTCTAATTGGCAGTAATATTGAGTGTATCAGAGAGAAAACTGTTCTTTGTCTTTTAAAATCTACCTACTGTTCTTCAGAGTTCATTTCTTTTCCTGTATTAGTAATTGTAATTACCACAAAACTGTGATCACATGGACACCACTGAGAATATGGCCCTATTTATACTAAAGTTAGGTGATCTGTATAGTCTAATTTATATTGAAGGAAGTACAGCTTTGTGCTCTAAATCAAGACTTTTATAAATATTCTGCTGCTGGCAGCAGCACCGATATCCTCCTAATATTTTGGGTTGTGGGAGAAAGCCATTAGTGGGATGGATAGGTGATGAAACCAGAAATGTGTAGCACATGGAGACTACCAGAGGGCTGCGGGATTTGTCTTGCCATAGCTGTCACAGAGGCTCAGTCCTTGAGCTGGATACCACACGTACAGAACAACATAACACTACAGGGGTACTTCAGTGGCTTCCAAAGGAAAGCTCTGCCACAAAGGAGAGAACAAGATTTGATTATAAGGGTTCTAAAAAATAATTAACAATTCAAAAATAACACAGACTGAATCTCGACAACGTGCAAAGATTGTGGTTTTTTAGTAGCATGACAAAGTTAATGAAGCCAAAGTAATGGAACAGAGAAACAGGAGGATTAATGGTGCTGTCCAGGAGAGAAAAGGGACACAGAAAACATATTTTAGGAAAGGTCAGTTTGTTGTCATTAATATACATTTGAAAATTGAGTATCCACAAGGAGATCTTGGAAAAATAGAGGACCTTGTTTTGCTTGCACTTCTGTGTTCATCTGGAGCAGAGCAACCCGGAGCAGGGCAGTATCTCTAGCCTGAATGAAGTTAAAATCCATTTTCCCAAGGCAATGGCAACATGTGTGGATGGTTAGAAGGAATAAACTTGTGTATTGTGTCTTAGCTATATAAGATATAATGTTTAATTTTATGGCAGAACTGCATCAAGATTTTTTTTTAATAGTTGACTTAGTTTAATGAACAAAATTAGCATTAAGCTCATACAAAAGGCCAATTACTTATATATTTAAAGGTTATGAGGCTTTAAAGTTCTTGAAATGTTGAAATGTTCTTTCAAACTCAGTGTGTGTGTGGAAATGGTCGATGCTTTTTTTTGTTTCTCTGAAGATATATTGGAAGCTGGGAGGGCTTTGCAACATAGAGCATCTCAGATTTTCATCTAATGCTTTCATTTCGCTTCCTCGCTTCTATCCCAAAAGGCCATCATTAACCAGTATCATGCCACTTATCTGCAGAGAAATAGTGGGGAGATAGCCAGCTCTTATCATAGAGAATAGATGCTCACACTACTATTAGTTTCTGTTAGCTAGATAATAAACCTGCAGTTACTTTCCTCTCAGCTCTAAGGTCACTATGGGAGCCCCTGCGTGCGAAAAAGTGCATTTACACCAGATTTTGTTAATACCTTAGAATGTTGATTAAATATAGTCGAAAGAGAAAGGAGATCTGTCTTGGGATGTGTTCAAGCATCACTGAATAACAGGAGAAATGATCAGAGCTACAATACAAAATATCAAAGTTCCAGTAGATATAACTGAGTGCTTAAAAGTTGATAATCCCTGATAATTTATATTGTTACAGTGCCTCACATTATAACTGTTTTACATAATCTTTTAATTAGCACCCTTGCTGGCTTTTGTGAGAAAATTTAAATGGCCTAAAGATTTCTGATGGGCATGAGCATGATAAGCAGGAAAAAAAGGAAATCCAGGATATTTCAGCTGATGCTGGAATACAAAAACCCTATTTCAAACAGTGACTTATTAACTACTGAAAACTGATAACTTTTTTAATAACTTTTAAAAATTCTTTTTAAAAAAGCTTATCTCAAACTTTTTTTGTTGGTATAAACCCCTGTAGGAACTTAAATATTTCACAGTGTTTGAAGCATCAGAGGTGCATTTTATAGAGGCAGAATTAGGCTTAGGAACCTAAATCTAAAAGCTACTTTTAGGGCCAGTGAAAGAGGAATGGGGTCTTGCATTCAGTAGCTCAGAATCTGTGTTGGAAAAATACCTGTACATACAGGGTGCTGAATACCCCTGTTAACTGAAACTCCCTGACAATTCCTGTTAAGGTAACTGTCTTATGAAGGGGATTTTCCCAGCAAATCCACTAGTCTGCCTTAATCTTTGTACGAGAACAAAAGGTCCTAGTTTTTGTTTGGAGTGAATCAAAAAAAGGCACTGCAAGGCTTCTCTGTGAATAATCACTCCATCTTTCCTTAGATATTATATTATTCCTTCTTGTTTATCATCAAAGATGATTAAAATTGTTAAAATATTTGCTTTAACTTTGATATATATGACAAATTATGATATAGATTTCCATTTCAATAAGATCATATTTGTTGATTGGTAACAGTATGATACTCTTACTTAAACTTTTTGTTGTTTTTATCTTTTTTTAAATAAGTAAGTAAGAAAATATTAAGTAATAAAATAAATAAGCAATAAATAAATTTTCTGGCAATTTTTGTTATATGCTATTATTTTCATAGAGAAAAAAATGGCCAATTTATTTTTCAGTCTGCAAAAGATATTTCTTCTTTCAGTTCAAAAAATCTTTTCTGCAGCTTCATTTGTTTTCTTGAATACTTGGAATAAAGAAAAGTCTTCATTTAGTAATGATAGATTTGAAATTTGCTTAGATCACTAAACTGGTCACAGATTTCTTTCAATAACATCTTAATTTATATTATTTTCTAGTCTCTTCCACATTTGTGTGTTTTCACACTTGTCAGTATACATACATAAGAACTTAATTTCTTTTCCCTTGGAAAAAAAATCTGAGGAATTTTAAAGACAGGTTCTCTTATGCCCTTCCATTTTGTACCTATCTTATCATTTAGATTCACTCCTGACAGGCTGTCTGAGGCTTTGTTTTCTAGACTCCAGTCTTACATTTCACTTTTGGCAGCGGGAAAATTGTGTGTCACTATGTGCTTCATTTCATGTATAAATCTATGCCTTTTCATAATATAATTAATAAATAAATATTTTTAAGTAAAAGAAATTATGTCCTGTGATGATGTTTGGAGAAACGTTTTGAGTTTGAGAACTAAATTGCTTAAGCTTTGTCAGGTAACTGCTGATACTCGTATTTGAGCCTGTGTAGACCATTGATAGATTAATTTCATGTAGAAGGAAATTTTGAATGTCATGGTTCATAAATCAAGGACACCAGAAAATAATATTTTGAAAGTATACTGGAAGTGGTAAAGATTATCTGTGCTTCAGAAAATCACATGTGATATCATGTGAGGCATGTAAGAAACAGTCAAGGTTTAAATTGCCAACAGCTCCACATATTTAAATGTGCTGACTTATAATCATAAATAATTTCAGAAATCAGTTGTGCTCAGACAGCTTATCAGAAAAAAAATTTTTATTCCTTTTTTGCATACATTTTCAGGTAAAAGATCCTGTTGTAAAACAGAAGTGTTTTTCTGTCTTAGGAAAAAGAAAACCATCAGATTTAGAAATATCTATATGCTGTTCAGATCCAGGTCTGCTGTTGTTGGTCATCTTTTTCTTTTTTTAATTAGGAGATTTATTTTAAAAATGGATTAATGACAAAATTAATCTACCTGTATCCAAGGTTTTACTGGTTAATTTTAAAAATGTGAGTGGAATCAAAGCACCAATATTTCGTGTGACAAAATAGCAAACAAAATCACAAAAAAATTACTTATATGAGAGATACTTAGAGAATGGTATAGTACCCTATGGCTCATGTGTAAAACTGCAATGGTAATTTTAAGATTTCTTTTTCTTCACAATAAATTATTATATGTACATTATTTGTCTTCGAGCTTTAAGGCCCAGAAAGTAATGTTTTGTCTCTAGAGAGAGAATATTAGCAAAGGAGCTAAGGTTCACAGCAATTTAGCTGCCAGATTGTTCTGTTTCTAATGACTTCTGTTCTTCCTTGTCAGTCTAGCATAGACAGATCCTCTCACTTATTATTTACAGAGCACAGTTTGGATTGCATCAAAGAGAGCTTCCACTCATCAAGCTGTTTCCTGGTATTAATTTAGTTCTTCCTGCCTACATCTGTAGCTAAATCAAGTTTCCATAATGCTTAAACTAAGGCTGGAAATAAGTAAAAAAGCCCTGAGACTTGAGGTGATAAATTTTAATTTATCTCTGTAAATACAAGACCTACCTTAACTCAAAAGGGCAATGCAAGGGATGCTTAGAGATTTCTGGTAAAAAAAATCCCAAGGGATTGGGTTTGAAGAGACACTTGTCCATCAGTAGCAAGTTCAGTTTTAAGGTGGATGGCTTGGGAAAAGTGGGGTTTGGGAAGGGATGGTGTGCTGCCTACGGGTGTCACAGGCTGAGCAGGTTTTAGCGCTGATGTGACTGGAAGGAAGTTTCCACAGTCTCTCAGTCTAGTCCAAGTATTCTGTGTTGCCTGATTTGTGTACTGACTGATGGCTTCTAAGTCACTTTTATGCACAAAATAAAAGACCGAAGAAGTCATTGACCAAGCGGATACTCCAGGTTCTCAAAGTTCGGAATACAGCCTGCCAGAGCCTAGATCTCATACCAATATACCTGAGGTTCCCGGATTTCTGGGAGGCAATTTCACAACACTCTTAGGGAGATCTCAAATGATCCTACCACTGAATACAACTGACTTTTCATATGACAAAAGGCATAGTTCTTGTAGACTTTATGGGTGTCCTGTGTGTGTGTACTGTCAGTAAACTGTTGGGCCCTGTTTGTGAGGTTTCAGCTGCATGAGGCAGAAAATGAGCTAATTATGCTATTAAGATACTGGACATTCTTACATGAAAACTGCATTTTTAAAGTGTTAGACTGATGGGCTTTTTGGGAGGAGCTTAATGAGTCATTTGAATACTGAGATAAGCAGGTGATTGCTTTAACTTTTCTAATAGTGTCAAAGATAATGTTATATGTGATTAAACCTGTGCATTGTTTTTTCTAAATGCTTTGACTTTCCTTCTATTTCTAAGATTAATGGAAACTGTGTTCCAGCTAGCTAGGCTCATTTCTACTAAACCTTCTGCAACTCTTTGTGTTGCTCTTATAGCTGTCTATTCTTTCATGCTAACCAAAAACCTACTCTTCAGCTTAACTTCAAAGTGCCTGTAAAAATATCAGTGGGTGAAACATATCCTTTGCATATCTTGAACAATTGTATTAGTCAACAAATGGTACAGTATACTGAAATAAATATTATCCTTAGAATTTTTTAGCTTGCTCATCTCATTATTTGCAAGAATTTTGTAGAAACAATGCAAAGTTGTAAAATTTCCTTCTCATAACCACCACTAGATGAAAACTACAAGCAAAGAATTGATTTTTTTTTTACATCAGAACATCTTTTATAACTTGAAATTACTATCATTTAAAAAAACCCAACCCCATGTGGTTAAGTCTATATTTTTCCTAAAGTTACTTAAAAATAATGTTTTCTGGTTTTGTTTTTGTTTTTGTTTTAAGAAAGGGGCAGTATGCTATTACACAGATGTTGAAAACTATTCCTACCACACAGTTTTTACTCAGCTTGTGTCTGGTACAAATAACTCCAATTATTTTGATTATTACTTCCAGTGCAAGTAATAAAAGAAAAATATCCCAGTATATGTAGCAAGATATTCCTCAGTCAATATATCTGTGAATAACTAGACAAACAGTGTCCACTGCTGGCAAATCAGATAATTGCACTGCACGTTACAGAGATATGATGTTGAAAGGTTCTGATGAGTTAAGTCTTAACTGTCAGATATTTTGTATTGAGTTTGTAAGATTGGGTTGTAAAATCAGGTCACTATGTTAGAAGTATTCATGCTATTACCACTAATAAGAAATCCTATGGTACTTGAACTAATAGCCAGGAATATCACCACAGTAACATGAGCAGGTACTGCAATTATTTCAGGATTTAAAAATAATTCTAGTATTCATCATATTCTATCTATCATGTCTATAAAATAAAAAAAAAAGATAGCAAAAGTCTATAAACTTTGTCTTGATGTTCTAGATCATATAAGTAACAAGATGGGCAAGCAGCAGTTCTTAAATTCCTTTTTTTCTCTTTAATTCAAAGCATTCATTACTGGTTTTGTTAGGTTTTTTTAAACACATTAAAAAAGCGTAGAAGAAATCAATGTTTCCATTTTGGAAGAAGTAAAATGGAAATGTGTTGATACAGCAAGTACCACTGGTGATGAGGCTAGAGCTGAATTAAACTGATTATCAAAGAGAGGAGAAGAGAAGGCTGATATCTAAAAGGTTTCCTCATGGCATTTTTTTGTAATAGATAATATTTGTTTGCATTTGTTGCTTAACAACAGTGTGTCAGTGGAAAGAAAATCTTTCTGTCAAAGAAAATAACAGAGAGTGAGAGAAACATTGAGGGGAGAAAGCAAAAATCTGTTCCTATGCTAATATAAACTACATTAGTATATCAGATACTTCTGAAAATCTAGATTAACTAAATAGAAGCTAGGCATACTTGTTTTTCAGATATTTATATCTGTCATCAATTTAGTGCATTCAATAAAATATTAGACAATACACTGAATTTTCCGTTTGTTTGGAAAGGGGAACACAGAATGGGACTTTTTTCAGAGAACATTAGTTCTGTCTGAACCCCAAAGGAAGGGACATAGCTGTGTGATTAGATCTGAGAGATCAAGGCTTACCCCTTGGATGAAGGCATTAGCCAGAATTGTTCTATATCTACATTTTCTCACTTCAGTATCCAGAGAAATACTATATGACCTTCCCTCTTGAATAAGAAAAGAACAGGATGCTAGTTTTGGGTTTTGTTTTTTTGGGGTTTTTTTTGTTTGGTTTTTTTTTTTTTTTTTTTGGTAAATGTCTTAAAAATAGTATCAAAGGGATTGCAAAGAAAAGTTATTAGAAAATAAATGGTAGAAGAATTGCAAACAAAGATGACTGTCTGAAGGTTATTTTGCGAAATTATTCACGCTGTCAATTTCAGGCCACATAGCAGAAAATAAGACTACTTTTTCCTAGATTATTTGGCAGGGAATGTGTTTCTTGCTTTCTTCCAAGAAACAAAGTGTTGTTGTGGGTGTGTTTATGTGTGCATTTGTGCATTCAAGAGCATAGACAAACATGCTCCAGATCTTCCTGTCACTGGTTAAAATCACGTTTTAAACTTAAAAGATTATTAGGTGTATTTTGAGGGGAATCATCCTTCTGCTTCTCAAAAGAGCAATTTATGCACATCTCTGCTCATACTGTCTTTTCTGTTCAGTATTTTATTTTAATGTATATTAAGTGCCTTTTCTCCTGGGTCTCTGTGGGATGGTCAAAATACAACACCTCCCTTCTTCTTAGGGTTCAGAAATATTGCACATTTTGTCCTCATATTGTCACACATTTTCACATTTGTTCCGAGGAAAGCAAGAAAGCCACCTGTAAGTACGTTCTAGGTGTAAGGAATCCCCACTGGAGAGTATTCTGAAGCAGGTATAGCAGCTTACATGCTCTGCCAGCTGTACTGACTCCAGAGCAAATTCACTATAGAGACCACATTTCTTAGGAACAGCATTTATTTTGTTTCTGTAGAACAAAATTAAGCAGACTCACCTAACAGGGACTCTCAGTGACTTGAGAGAATAACAGCAAAGTCTGTTGCATGTTTTGGAAGTCAGGCAAAGCAGACAAGTCCTGCTGTGGCTAGATAAGTAAATGCAACAGATGTTGGCTTAAGCTGTGCATATTAATGAAGAAGCTCTCCATGCTGTTTTTAGGCCTCTAAATCTTAAACTGCTCTCTGCAGCTGTGTGGACTAAAAACAGGGGGGTGGTGTTTGTGTTTGCTTTTCTTTAACACAAGTCCTTTTTCTGGCTTGTGTCACCAGAGCATTGTTTGAAGCAGTCTGGTGGCAGATCTGCTGTTAGCTTCAGTAGGAACAAAATTAATGGTAATGTGTATCTGTTATTAGTTATCATGAACCTCTCTTTACAGAGACTACTTCATTTTTAAAGGTAAAATCTTATATATGTCACTGCAGAAACCACAATGTATTTACTTTTTAATTACTTTTTTGGATTTTACACTAAAAATGATCTTGATTTTTTTTTTTTCCTTCCTTCACTGTTGTTAACTGTTTAAAAGAGACTTACTGGGTTTAAGTTTTGGGCCTGGGCGAACTATTTTGCAGATCCTTTTATGATCTGTGTGCTGTTCAGATACTCCTGTCAACCCAGCTGGTTTCTTTTGTTCACCTGGTCTCAAAAGAAGTGGTATCAGAAGTAGAGGACAGATAGAGTAAAAAACAGGAAAGGTCATGAAAGATGTCACAGGACCTGTGCCAGAAGTTAGCAGCTGTAATCATACATCTTATCTGGCTGAAAGATCAATTGTTAAAAATAGCTTTAAGAATCTTTATCCACCTTTTTCCCCTGCTGAAGGATGAAGTGTTAGACCATGGAATAAAAAACCAAACTGAATATAAGCAGTACTTTACTCGACACAGCACTACTCGTGAGACTCATTACTACAGGATAATCAGTGCAATTTGTCACTGGAAAGGGAAACGGGACAGGAAAGTCAAAAAAAGCAAAAGCAAACCCAAGCAATCTGAGAATTATGTAATGTCTAAAGAGTAAGCCAATATCTAGTGTAGAGGTACTCAGCCCTTTGAATTACAGATGTGTCCCAGGAAATATGTGAAAGAAGTATCACTGGTCAGTGCAGAAGAAATATTGCACCTGAGCTGCTTTAGGCAGCATCGTAGGTGTTAATGTATTTGAATGGTTATGATTTCATAGTTCTCTGTGTAACTAGTCATCTAATGCAGGATTTCCTTACAGGGTGCATCAACTTATTCTTGCCTATACAGGAATTATGTTTTAATGTTTTTTCTTATCGGTTGGATACATAAGGTCAAGTAAGTCCAAAGCCTGTGAAGGAGCTGGCTAAAATATGTGTGCAGTCCTTTGAACAACATACTGGAAGCTTACTTTTGTTTGAATTAAATGGATTCACCTGACCTATTTAAACAAGTGACTCCATAAGACTTTCTATGCAGCTAGTAAATTTTAATAGGTATGATTTTGGCTCCTTGAGTGCATTGTGAATGCTAAGACTGAAGGCTGAGTACTTTTGATACAGAGAAATGTGGAAGGATAGAAATCCAAATTCTGTGAAATATATTAACATGTTTAATAAACTTTATTTTTAATGTTCTTCAAAGTCTAATCAATGAGCACCAAGTGTTCAGGGTGTTAAGGATTTCAAGTTTCAGTGCTTCATACTGAATTGTCTTTTGGGAAATTAACAATAACTTATAAGGAGAATTATATCCATATTAATATACAAGAACATGTAAAACTGACCTAATTTAAACTCTTTACAGCTCATTGCACAAACATACCATACTAGTCTTATTATAAACATGGAATGCACATAAGTTATGTGAAAAGGGAATTATTATCTATGTTTTAATATGTTCATACTGGTATGCTCATGAAAAATGTGATCTTTTACGCTGACAAACATTTTTCTAGCTTATTCAGTTTTGCAAAATTAAACACTTACCAACTTGTAGAGTAAGTCATAGATTGTATATTTCACCTTGTTCAAGTCATTAAATTATTTCTCTTGCTCCATCTTTGTCCCCCAAGAGAATTAAATCAAGAACTGAAAGTTACTATTCCTTGCCAACACCCACCCTCTCCCATATGTACACACTGTGTGCCCTGGGAAGATATCAGTTTGCAATTACATGAATAATCCTATTTGTACGACAAATTTGTATCACATTTTCTTATGATATTTTGGGTGAGGGGTCTTAGTATGTACTTTGAATTTAGACATTTTAATTATGGTCTACCAAAACTACCAGCAACCTTCATTAAATTTTTTTATCAGAACCAACAAATCAGAATCACAACTTCAGCTGGAAACAGCACTTTGGCAATCAGTGTGCAGTCTTATCAGAAGCACCATAAGGGTGATTAAATAAATCCATCACAATTTAGAAACAAGTAATTTTTCCACTCCTGAAATGTCTATTCTTGGAATATTAAGTTTTCCCAGTGGTCTAGATGTACTTTTATGCATGCCTTTCAATTATTAGGCCTAAGTTGGTACGTTTACCCCTAGATCTTCCTTTCTATTTTGAGTGGAAGTATAAGGAGTAAAGTGCTAATATTTTTTGCAACTGTAGCACACAATATCTTCCAAACAAAAAAGACAAAACATTTTCAAAGACACTAAACCATCTTCAACTCTGTAGAGTCTGAAAGAACATCTAGATTCACTATACTTTATTAATGACTTCTAGAATGTAAGCTGACTTTACCTCATCATCTTCTAGTGTATTTAACTGGACAAGTGAGCTGTGTGTGCCCTACTGTTAGCAAGCAAGTGCAATAAAAACTTCAGTAGAGCTCATGAAATTTAAACATGTTTAGAAGCAGTGTTATAATCTGACATCTTACACTTGTAGAAAACATATGTTTGTAAGAACTTTGGCCTTTATTTGATTTATTTTGGTTTGGCTTTGATATCAAGAGTGGTTTCAGGATATCTGGGAAGAGAAAATTTGGGTGGAGTGTGTATACATGGGTACATACCTGCACATTTTTGTTTATACTGAAATGGTTTATGAAAGGAAGACCTCTGAAAAGTTTTCATGTCTGCACTGAACAGACATTACTCTGCAGTTTGTAACGTTATCCAAATTGTTGCAAAACATATAAAAAGTGGGGGAAAAAAAAAAGAAAAAAGAAAAATCCCACAGCGCATAATGTGTAAGGATGACATTTTAAGTTCTATAAATTTTGTAGCATATGGATCTAGGTTAGGATAGACTATAAAGCATTGAACACCATTTTTCCTAATGGAAGTTCTTATAAAAGCATTTTATGTATCTCTAGCACATGCCTATACACAAATATCAATGGTATATATTTTAATATTGAACTTTGATTCCTGAAAACATCACCTTGAAATGTACATCTTAAATTAGCTGAAATGTAATATGGTTTGTTCCCAGTAATACAGAAAAAAAAAAGGAATAATACTGTTTCATACCCTAGCATATAATAAAACAAGTATTTTATACACACTTCATATACCTTGAATTTTTTACACTAAAGTTCACCCAAGAAAGCAATTTTATAGATTCTATAATGTTTTTGTCTTAGAAAACTCCTGAAATCCATAATAAATTACCAGTTAGAAATGAACAGATGGGAGAATAGAAAGCACTGAAAATCTCTTCTCCCCCTCTTTGGCTTTTAATCATTTGTTTTCATATCCCGAGTTTTGTTAATCAGAAACAAAACTCTGTTTTAATGTAGTAAATGTCATAACTAAGATATTTCCATTTTTCCTAAATGCATAATCTCATGCAGTTCCTAGTCTTTAAGGTAACCGATATGTTCATACTTGTGCAATACATCTGTTAGCAGAACCTTCGCTTTGACTAGAATTGCACACATTTTATCACAGGTTAGGACACCAGATGGCTCTCTTGAGTTTTCTTTGTCAAACTCCAAGCTGTAAACAACTGCTCTGCATTTCTGAGATGTGAGTACAAAGCTATTTTTTTTTGATCTCTGGAGTAAGAAACACATTTCTCTTAGTCTATAGGTACAGTGCCCGTTTTCACCCTCTCACTTGCTTTTCTTTGCCATCACCCTGAGCATCATGTTGCTGAGAAATGTCAGTGTGTTTTGGCAAAGGCCCAGTATTTGAAGGAAAATACAGAAAAAGAACAACAGTAGTAGATACTATAGAATGTATAGCATGACCGGATACTATAAAGATGAACTTGGGACCCACCCCTTTTTGGAGAGAGTTTCTCATGCAAATGCTAGGGCTATATGTATGTATTATCCCCCTGCATTCCTGAGAAAATGAGATAGTGGGTGGTTGACCTCTATTTCACTCTACTCCCTCTCATTCATTCCTTTGTTTGGAGCCAGCAGCCAAGTCGAGCTGACTTTGGGCTGTGTCCTGTCATCTTCCCCACGGCAGGGACGGGCTGTGTCCTGTCATCTTCCCCACGGCAGGGACGGGATGTCCCTGTGCCACGCGCGGCCGGTCTCTGCTCCGCTGTCCGTGGTGCTGCAGGCAGAAACCGAGCGGGACAGGGAACGCGGCCGGGACGGGACCAGGGCCGGGGCAGGGGGAAGCCCATGGGGCGGCACTCGGAAGAGGGCTTCCCTCTTGAGAGGTCTCAAGGAAGGCATCACCGTGTCTTGTCCACTTTTAAGAAGGAAGGAAAAAGAAAGCAGTATGCAAAAATACTACACTGAAATTTAGTCTTTTTAAAAAATAACCACCTCTCTGTCTAATTGCATTAGTTAAGGCAATTGTAACCGTTGTAAGGAAATTGCTGCTCTGTAAAAATTGCCAGATAGAAAATCCAATGAGTCTTAGCTGAATCTCTTTAGAGACACTTTTAAATAGAATTAAAATGTATTATCCAGATCCGATTGTGCATGTTCTGTTCCTAGTTGGTCTAGTATTAATACAAAATCCCTGTATACTGGAGTTCCCACCATACACTTTTGCCCTCTGTCTAAAAATAGCGTTTTGTAGATTAAAGGATTTAGGGAAAAAATGGTCAATATCAAAGAAGCTGAGGCCTCTGCTGAAACAAGAACCTATTCTTACATACTAGGTTCTGTATTGCAAAGCAGTGAATTTTTCTGGATGGATATTTACACCTCCAAGCCTGTTAAAAACAAAAATAAAAACAAAAACAAAGCAAAACTGGAAGACCCCCAAAACCATCTAATAAGAAATTCGAGTATTATGAAAACTGTATAAAAATAAATATTACATGATAATTGCCTGTGTAAGGATCTCCCCTTCTTTTTAGGCTAACTGCATATTTTTCTGTGTAGCTGCTTGTTTTCTTCCTCTACTTTCCTCTGGCTAGCTACAACTTTAGGAAGTTTAACCATTAGTCTTGCAGAAAGTAAATCCGAAAAACTTTGGGCCATTATTTAAAAAGGGAGCCAAGCCAACAGAAAAAGATTTAAGGAAAAAGTGGGATGTCTTATTTTACATGGTATTTACTATTTGCAGTGCCTTGTGAACTTCTCGGGGCAGATACTTCTAGGTGTTCTGAGTCTAGTGAGCTTGGCTGGTGCTTCCTTTAGTGCTCCGTGACATAGCCTATAATTTTACACGGTGCTGGTGATCAATAAATCCACCTGCTGTGGCTATCTGTGGGTGCCCTATGCAATCCCTTTGCTATTTGGGTTGAAGGTCCCCTCAGCCCCGTAGGTGTGCTTCTTCCTCACGTCTCTAAAACCTTTCCATGAGGCAGAACCCCCTCTCCCTTCAGACTTCACCTCCTGCCCTGTCCGTTCCTGGATTGCGGGGCGAGGAGCGGCAGGCGGGGGTCCCTGCCCAGCTGCGGACGGGCTGGCCGGCGGAGGGGCTGCGCGGGGCAGGGTGCCCTTGGCGGAACGCGGTGTCGCCTCACCCGCCTGCCCTGCCCCCCGGCTTCCCCCGCCTGGGGACGGGGACAGGTGCCGGTGTCACCGCTGGGGGCGGCGGGGGCGGCCGGCAGGGAGCCGCTGCCGGGGAGCTGGAGAGAGGGTGCGTGCGAGGGATCCTCGGTGTGCCGGGGCGGGCGAAGGAGAACGGGGAGGGCCATACGCCCCTCCGGCAGCGGGCAGGGCCCTCCTTCTTACCCCGGGAAGGGAGCTCCGCACAAAGCCACCCGGAAACCTAACGGGAGGCAGGGGCAGCTGATCCACCGGGAACCTCCCAGTTCCCACCAGAAAACCACATCAGCATCACCCCGTCCCTCCGCCTTTCTCCCCCTGTGCTTTATTCTTCTGCCTTTCCCCATTCCCCCTCTTCCACTGCTTGCACCCTCGCCGCCCCTCGCCTTGG